>CAUYON010039614.1:0-30480 GCA_963573935.1 Arctocebus calabarensis | reverse complement strand
TATGAAAGGTTATAAAGATAACTTAAGGTAAAAATTAAAGAATAATGATTGCATGTACCATGTAATTAATTCAAGATTGATAAAGGACTTAAATTTAAAGCATGAGATGATAAAAATCCTCAAAGAAAGAATTAGAAAAACACTGGAAGATATTGGCCTGGGGAAAGACTTTATGAGGAAGACTGCCATGGCAATTGCAACAACTGCAACAATAAACAAATGGGACTTAATTAAACTGAGAAACTTCTGTACAGCCAAGGGGACAACAACCAAAGCAGATAGACAACCTAACCAATGGGAAAGGATATTTGCGCACTTTGAATCTGACAAAAGTTTAATTACCAGGATCTATACAGAACTTCAATTAATCTACAAGAAAAAAACCTAACAATCCCATACGTCAGTGGGGAAGAGAGATGAATAGAATCTTCTCTGAAGACGACAGACGAATGGCCAGTAAACACTTGAAAAAATGCTCATCATCCTAAGTATTAAAGAAATGCAAATTAAAACCACCCTGAGGTACCATCTAACTCCAGTGAGAGTGGCCTTTATCACAAAATCTCAAAATTGCAGATGCTGGCAATTGCAATGTGGATGTGGGGAGAAAGGAACCCATCTACACTGCTGGTGGGACTGCAAACTAATACAGCCTTTTTGGAAGGAAGTATGGAGAAATCTCAAAGAACTCAACCTAGATGTCACATTTGATCCTGCAGTCCCATTATTGGGCATCTATCCAGAAGAAAAAAAAAAAAAAGCTTTTATTATAAATACACTTGTACTAGTTTATTGCAGCCCAATTTACAATTGCTAAAATGTGGAAACAGCCCTAAATGCCCTTCAACCCAGGAATGAATTGGTAAGCTTTGATATATGTATACCATGGAATATTACTCAGCCATCAAAAACAATGGAGACTTTGCAGTGTTTGTACTAACTTGGATGGAGGTGGAACACACTATTCTTAGTGAAACATCACAGGAATGGAGAAGCATGAATCTTATGTATTCAACTTTGATTTGAGAACAATTAGTGACAATTAATGACACAGTGGAAACTGGGGGAAGGAGAGAGCAGACAGAGAAAGAAGGAGGGAGGGCGTGAGGGAAAGAAAACAACAAAAAAAGGCTCGGCGCCTGTGGCTCAACGGGCTAAGGCCTCAGCCACGTACACCTGAACTGGTAGGTTCGAATCCAGCCTGGGCCTGCCAAACAACAATGACGGCTGCAACCAAAAAATGGCTGGGTGTTGTGGCAGGAGACTCGCTTGAGCCCAGGAATTGGAGGTTGCTGGGTGAGCTGTGTCCTATATCCAGGGTGACAGCTTGAGGCTCTGTCTCAAAAAAAAAAAAAGGAAAGAAAATAGTGACTAATTCTCAGGTAAATTGGATTCAATTTTGACCAAAGTACATTACTTAAACATTAATTGAACTTGATAATATATTATTTAGGATATTGCATCTTCACTTATAAGTGAAATATGGTTGTAATTTCCCTTTATAACAATATATTTTCTCCAATTTTAATATCAGGTATATCCAGATCAAGTAGAATGATTTTGAAATATTTCTTCTTTTTCTATTGTCTATAGGATTTGGCATGATCTGTTTTTTGAAACTCTCCTTTACTTTTATTTATATAATATTAGTTGTCTATTTTTTGAGACTTTGGGAAAAAAAAATAAGAATTTAACTGATGACTTCACACTGAGCCTCACCGTCAAAGCACTCTATAATGTCTTATTTGACAATGTGAATGTTACTTTCTTGGCATTATTATTACTAATATTGCTTAATATTTCAATGCAGTAATTGTCCGTTTTCTTTTCTGAATATATTTATCTTCGTTCATTCTTTACATGATTTTCATTTCTAGTCCTTAAACATTGTTATTGTTATTAAATTTTAAGCCTTTTAAATTCTGTGAAGGCAAAAAGTGGAAACCTAATTAATTCATGTATATGTAAAAATAAAAAAAATATATGTTTTAAAGTGTGTTCTGGCTAGGTATGGTAGCTCCTGCCTATAATTCAAGCACTTTGGGAGGCTGAGGTGGGAAGATTGCTAGTGACTAGGAGTTTGAGACCAACCTAGGCAACATAGTAAGACCCTATCTCTATAAAAAAAGTTTTAAAAATAGTGATGGTGAACACTTGTTCACCTCCAGCTGCTTTGGAGGCTGAGGC
Source organism: Arctocebus calabarensis (assembly GCA_963573935.1). Taxonomy (NCBI): domain Eukaryota; kingdom Metazoa; phylum Chordata; class Mammalia; order Primates; family Lorisidae; genus Arctocebus; species Arctocebus calabarensis. The sequence continues at coordinate 28,293 of CAUYON010039614.1, read as the reverse complement.
AGGAGAATCATTTGAACCCAGAAGGTTGAGGTTCTGTGAGCTATGATTCTGACTGAGTCAGACCCTGTCTCTAAATGTAAAATAGTGTCTTGTATTAGCATTCTGGTTATATAAACATTTTGTTTTGATTATCTGCAAATTTTTAAAAAGTTAATTGATAGCAACTCTGTTTTATGTATTACATTTATTTTAAAATAATTTACATGCATATTTTTGTGTGAAGTAGATTTAAACAAATCAAAGGCAAAATAATTTTCCATAAAGTGTGCCTGAAGCGGGCGGCTCCTGTGGCTCAGCGAGTAGGGCGCCGGCCCCATATACCGAAGGTGGCGGGTTCAAGCCCGGCCTCGGCCGAACTGCAAAACAAAAAAATAGCCGGGCGCTGTGGCGGGAGCCTGTAGTCCCAGCTACTCAGGAGGCTGAGGCAAGAGAATCGCTTAAACCCAAGAGCTGGAGGTTGCTGTGAGCAGTGTGACGCCACGGCACTCTACCCAGGGCGATAAAGTGAGACTCTGTTTCTAAAAAAAAAAAAAAAAAAAAAGTGTACCTGAAGGGTTAGAACCAGAGCATGTGTTGAGGAAGAAGTAGAAAATAAAGTCTGGATAGAAGGGTAGTGGTTGGTAAGACTGAGTGCTTATGGGAGACTAAAAATACCATTTTGTCCAGGAAATCCAGGAACACTTTTATCCTGCCCTTGGCTAATGTTCTTTTCCTCAAATTTCTAAAGAGGGAATGTGGCCTTTTCTGTAGTGAGACTTTCTCAGGTAGGGTTCTAGCATGAGCCCAGCTTTATTTATTTATTTTTTTGAGACAGACTTTCAAGCTGTTGTCCTGGATAGAGTGCCATGGCATCATCGTAGCTCATAGCAATCTCCAACTCCTGGGTTTAAGCGATGGATCCTCTTACCTCAGTTTTTTCTATTTTTAGGAGAGGTGGGGTCTTGCTTTTTGCTCAAGCTGGTCTTGAACTCGTGAGCTCAAGCAGTCCACCCACCTTGGCCTCCCAGAGTGCTAGGATTACAGGTGTGAGCTACCACTGCCCAAGGCATGACCCCACCTTAATGGAGAAGAGAGGCAAAGACAGAAAGGAAGGGATGGAGGGCAGAAAGAGTGAGAGTGCGAGGGCAGCAAGTGAGCTCATGAGCAAGATCAATAAAGAAGAAGTATGGATCAAAAGAAAGAAAGAGGTGTGAATATCAGTTCTCACTGCTCTGGTCCCTAGAAAGAAAGAGAAGAAAGGCTGTATCCTTGTATACCTGATCAATTGTGTGATCACAGCTTGTGGTAACCTCAAACTTCTGGGCTCAAGTTTTCCTGTCTTGGACTCTTGAGGTACCAGGATTATAGGTATGGGCCACCATGCCTGGCCCTACTTAATCTTTTACCCAAGCAGTATGATATCATCCATTTCAACTGCAGTATAAAATGTCCTTTAAATTGACTAACATACTCAGTATTCCTCTTCCTAGGAGAGGAAGGGACTTTTATATTTTGGGTAGTGTGAAAAGGGGAGTTGTAAGGGCAAGAGTCCTTGAGCCGGTAAGATGAATTGTAGAGGATCTTGAAAAACAGGAGTTTAAACCACTCCCTGCCCCTGATTCTCGCTTCATGTTAAACGGTGTTAAATTTGCTTTTTCATTTTAGGAATTGGAGAATGACACAGCTTTTCAGCAAGCTGTGAGAACTAGTCATGGCAGAAGACCTCCAGTAAGTGAAAAAAAATTTTTTTAATTGTGGTAAAGAAACATTTTACTTGTTTAGTTCAGTAGTGTTAAGTTCACATGGTTTGAAACAAATCTTTAGAAATTTTTCATCTTGTAATCATGAAGCTCAGTACCCATTAAACAAAAACTCCTCCATTTCCCCCCATCCCCAATCCCCTTTGTCACCACTCTTCTACTTTCTACTTCTATGAATTTGACTACTTTACATACCTCACATAAGTGGAATCACAGAGTTTTTTTTTATGACTGGCTTATTTTGCTTAGTATAATGTCCTCAAGGTTCATCTGTGACATAGCATGTGAGAGAATTCCTTTATTTTTTATGTCTGAATAGTATTCCATTGTATGTATATACCACATTTTGTTTATTCTTTGGTCAATGGACACTTGTCCATTTTTGTTACAGAGTTGTAAGAATTCGCTATTCTGGATATTAACTTCTTATCAGATGTATGATTTGCAGGTATTTTCTCATTCTGTAGGTTGCTTTTCATGCTGTTGATGTGCCAAAGGTTTTTTAGTTTGATATAGTCCCAATTGTCTATTTTTACTTTTGTCACTTATGCTTTTGATGTTGTTAGCTGAGAAATCATTGCCAAGACCAATGTTATGAAACTTTTCCCTTATGTTTTCTTCTGGAAGTTCTATAGTTTTAATCTTGGATTTAGGTCTTTAATCCATTTTGAACTAGTTTTTGCATACGGTGTAGAATAATAGTATAGTTTCATTCATTCATTCATTCTTTTATACATGGATATCTGGTTTTTCTAGCACTATTTTGTTGAACAGACTGTTATTTCCTCCATAGAATGGTCTTGGCAGCCTTGTCAAAGATCATTTGGCCACATATGCATGGATTTATTTCTGGGCTCTCTATTCTGCTCTGATTACATTTGTTAGGCAGAGTCCTTCTTAAAATTGTGTCTTGCATCAGGGCTTTCTATTCTGTTCTGTTGGTCTGTGTGTCTGTCTTTATGCCAGCATCACACTGTTTTAATTACTGTAGCTTTTTAATGTGTTTGGAAATCAGGAAGTGAGAGAGCCTTCCAACTTTGTTTTTTTTCAAAATTCCTTTAGCTATTCAGAGTTGCTTAATATTCCATATACATTTTAGGATGACTCTATTTCTACAAAAAATTACATTGGGATTTTGATAAGGATTGCCTTACATCTGTAGATCATTTTCAGTAGTATGGATATTTTAATATAAATCCATGAACACAGGATATCTTTCCATTTATTTGTGTCATCTTTAGTTTTTTGCAGCAACATTTTATAGTTTTCAGTGTATCTAGTAAGTATGTATTAATGTATTTTAGATAAGGGGGTTTCTTTGTTCTTGAAAACATAAATATTATTTATATAAGGCATTGGAATTTTTTTACCTAAAACATTCATTATTTTAAAAATATTTGCCTTTCTAAATTTTAAAGTAACATAAACAGATTCTTCAAAACATGAAAACTTAATTTACCAATGATTCTTTTGTATTAATACTCTCTCCATTAATTCTTCTACCAGTACATACATTGTTAGAGTGCTTTTTTTCAGTATTTCTATGCAAATTATTGTATATATCATACAAAGCATTTTTATCTGCCTTCAATAGTATGTGAATTCTACCATGCTTTGTAGTTGAAAATAAACTAGGTTGACACTAAATATAACAGTGAAATATAAAAAGCTTAATTCCTAATGTTCTATGCCTAATATTCCTTTTTAAAAAACTGTCACCCCACCATTCAATACTATATTGCAGTGTTTCTCAGCTGAGGGCAATTTTACAGTCTCTCACCCTAAGGGAATCACTGGCAATGCCTGAAGATAATGTTGGTATTCACATTTGAGTGGGTGCTTCTGGCATTGAGTAGGTAGCAGAGATGCTGCTATACATTCTACAATGCATATGCCAGCCCCCTGCAATAAAGAACTGTTCAGGCCACTGTCCTCTGCTTTGGATGAGGTGTCCTGCTGCTTTTACCTCCCCTCACTTTGTCACTTTCTTCCTCTTTTCTGCCATGCATACTTATTTAGCAAACGTTAAACCACTTAACATGGAAAGGATCTTGTGAGTAGCTTGCTCATTTCATTTAGTGTAAGTGAATTTAGTGTGATTCCCTGCAATGAGTTTGGCCAAGCTACTGCACAGGTAGAGGACACAGTCCTCCACAACACTGTCTCCACTTCTCACACCAGCTGCAAGTTCAGGGTGTTCCTGAACCATCCTCAGGTTTGATAATCTTCTGGAAGGACTCACAGATCTCACGAAAATCTTTTATACTGTTTGTTACAGGGGAAAAATAAAAGTTAAAATCACCAAGGGAAGAATTGCAGAGTCTAGGATCAATCAAAACATGGGGTCATTCTTTCCCTATGAGTCCAGAGTTGGCAGTAACTTTTCCTAATCGTTGTGTGCAATAGTACTCAGAGAATATTGCCAACCATGGAATCCCACCTAGTGTCCAGAATTTTTACTAGGGCTCAATCACAGACCACCCACGTGGCTGACCTATAGTCTCTAACCTTTCCCAGAGGTAGGGCTTATACTTCACAAGGTGATACATCCCAAAGCCCCTATCATATATCACACTGGTAGAGTGTCTGATGGCCAAAGCCAAGGCAAACAAAGTAATCTTATTCAGCAGAACATTTCAGGGGTGTAGAAATCACCTCTAGTACTAGTAGCAAAGGTGAGACCTCTCTTTGGGTGAAATTAATTCTTCATTACACAGGCCAGGCACTGTGGCTCATATCTACGGTCATATCACTCTGGGAGACCAGAGATGAGAGGATTGCTTGATGTCAGGAGTTTGAGATCAGCCTGAGCAAGAACACCAGTGAGACCTTGTCTCGGTTTTAAAAAAAGAAAAAGAACAAAAGAAAGAAAAGAAATAGAAAAATTAAGCTGGGCTACTTGGGAGGCTGAAATAGTAGGATCACTTGAGCCCAGGAGTTTGAGGTTGCAGTGAACTATTATGGTAGCATTGCACTGTAGCCTGGGAAACAGAAAGAGAATGTCTTAAAAAAAAAAAAAATCTTCACTACTCATCCTGCAACTCATATTTTAATAATAGGGTTATCTTCATTACTTCATTCTAGTGCCTTTCCTAATTCAGAAAGTAGGTTCTGAATTCTTCCAGTAGGCTAGTGACTAGACTGTGAGCTTTTTGAAGAGGCAGATTGTCTTATTCATCATTCTTTTCCTTGTCTAGTGTAGGTGCTCCATAAATTTTTATTGAATAACTTAGTGAATCAGTGAACTTTGTTTTCTGTTAACTGATTTCAGGTATTGGATAGAAATTAAGTGATTTCACGTATTGGATAGAAGGTGATAACTTTGTCAGGTTTTCCCTTCAAATATCTGTAGAAGTGATTTCAGAGATCTTTGTTTTATAGATGAGGAAACTGAAGCCTAGAAAAGCAAAGTCTCCCAGCTATCTATAGCTGTCTTTAACTGGGGTAGAACTTAGGTCTCTTGATCCTCTATTGAATCACTCCCTACTTAAGTAGGGAAAAGTTTTATATGACTCATATGAAAGATCCTCCTAAGGAACATACAGTCTTCACAGGGAAGATCAAATGGACACAAGTAAATATTTATAAGGCATAATGTAGTAAGTTGTAAGAAAGAATATGAATTCTAAGGGACTACAAAGAGAGGTTATTTACCACTAGTTGAAATAATCAGAAGAAACTGCTTAAAAGATAAATTCAGAGTTGAATATTAATGGATGGATAGAATTGAGATTGACTTTGACATACTGCCATTGCAAGTGAGGGCGCAAGAGAAATAAGCAAAGAGAGTATAGGAGCTGCCCAGTGCTTACAACAGAAAACAAACAAAAGATTTAGTCATCAGGTGACAGTTAGGGATAATGATCTCTTTTCCTTATTCCTTATAGAAGTGAGGGAATGTATCTTTACTTTTCAGCTTTTTCTAATAACTAGAGCTAACCTTATCAAGCATGAATTTTAAGCCCTGTAGTATGCATAAAATTAAAACATCTCTCCATAATAAGGGAAAGAATCAGAGATTAAAGTTTATCTAACAACTTCATATGTTAACACCTGCAGTACAGGCATCTGTTTTCCTACAAAATTAACAGTTGTGTGTGTTTTTTCCATACTTTCCCTCTAACAATATTTTCATTATTATTCAGTTCAAAATATTTTTTTTAATTTCTAGGATAAATTCTTCATTGACCTACAAGTTATTTAGAAATGTTTCTTAATTTCTAAAATATTAAAATTCTCTTATTATTTTTGTGTTGTTGATTTCTAACTTTATTCTTAGATAGGGAATCTAATCTGTATGATGTGAACTCCTTGAAATTTGTTAATATTCCAATTGCATTTTTAAAGAATATATGTTCTGCAGTTGGTGGGTACAATGTTTGTCAATCAGGGCAAGTGTATTAATGGTTTTGTTCATATGGTCTATAGTTTTACTCATTTTTTTTGTCTGTCCTGTTATTAATGAGAAAGTATGATCACCTCTTGTACTGTGATTATAGATTACCATATTTCTTTTTTTAGCTTCTTCATATTATTTGGAGCAAAAGATACTTAGAATTATGATATTTTCAAACTAAACTGAGCTTTTTATTGTTATAAAGTGTCCCTCTCATTTTCTTAATACTTTTGTCTATTTTATTAGATACTTAGTGTATTAAAGTAGTTATAAAAGCTCTCTTTTGTTTAACATTTGCATTATATGTCTTTCCCATTTTTTAAATCTTCAACTCTTCCATATCCATTTATTTTAGAAGTATTTGTTAGCAGCATGTAAAGGGATTTTGTTTTATTAATAATTTGACAGTTTTATTCTTTCAGAGAAACATTTATTTCATTTATATTTAATGAGATTATTGATTTGGTTTAAAATTTTCTATCTTACTATTTTTTTCTGCCTCTTTTGAAAATGTTTTATTTTCTCTCTTTGTTTTGACTTCTTTTATTTTTTATTATTCTATTTCTCTGTTATCTTAATAGTTTTTATTCTCTGATCATTCTTCTCATGTTTCGCTAAAGATAACACTCTTCTTCAACTTAGTGACGTCTACTAAAAATTGGTAGTTTTACTACTTCCTGGACCATACCTGAATTTCATATTATTTGTAACTTTTTTAGTTATATAATTCATATGTATTCCTTTTTTTATATTTTTCAGTTCTTTGCTGTAATTGTCATTCTTGTTTTTTAATTCATTGAACATATCAAGCATAGTTAAAGTTAAAAATCTGTGTCTGGTGTTTCTATTCTTTGTGTTCCCTTTCCATTCTTTTGTTTGTTTTCCCTTTGTGTTAGGTATTCTTGCCTCCTACATGTCTGGTTGTTTCTGATAGAATGCCAGACATTGTAAGTGAAAACTTTTACAGATAATTTATGACTCTATCTGTGTCTACACTATTCAGCATGAGGGCCACTCACCTCGTGTAACGATTGGCTTTTAAATTAGTTACAATTAAAATAAAAAATGTATATCCTTGTTGCATTGCCTACATTTAAATGCTTATTTCAGATGTGGCCAGTGGCTTTCTTATCAGAAAGAGCATATATAGAACTTTTCCATCACTACAGGAGATTCTGTTGGATAGCACAACTTTAGAGGATCTTATTTTTCACTTTTCCTGTGGCCCTGCTGACACTAGGAGTCTCTGACTACTTTGATCCAGTTGAGTTTGAGATGATTCTAAATTGGACTTTGGCCCTTATAAGGGCTGGTATTCTTCTATTTTCCTTTTGCTCTTAGGGTGTAGCCTTTAGAGATCACATTCTAAAACCCTAAAGATTATTAGGGCTGCTTCCTTAATAGGACTTCAACTCCCATGTTCCTCCCCTGAAGCTGTGAGCCTGTCAAAAACTGGGCTCAGCATCTCAGCCATGCCTTTGGAATTAGATGCCTCTAGGAGGAAAGCAGGCCCAAATGTGGGCTCACCTGTTTAGCCTTCCCTTGTCTTTTTTAGTTTTGAGAACTTATAATTTTGCTCTGTCTTGATGGTTCTCTAATGTATTCTAACTGATTTAAGAAAGAAACATTTTTTTCTCCAGCTCTTTAAATTGTTCTTAGTTGGAAGATTTTTTTTAAAAACTGTAGTCCATCATAGCCCAAAGTAGAATTCCTCCACAAGTGATATTTAATCAAATATTTTAAACAAATATACTTAACAACTAACATATTTAGTACACTTTCACCTATGATTCTAACTATAGTTTTGTGATCAGTATCCTTATTTAAAAGATAAGGCCAGGTGTGATAGCTCAGGCCTATAATCTTGGCACTTAGGGAGGCAGAGGAGGGAGAATCTCTTGAGGCCAGGAGTTCAAGACCAGCCTGAGCAACATGGTGAGACCTTGTCTCTACAGAAAAATTTTTACAGATTAGCTGAGTGTAGAGGCATGGGCCTATAGTCCCAGCTACTTGGGAGGCTGAGGTGGGAGGATTGCTTGAGCCCGGGAGTTAGAGGTTACAGTGAGATCTGGGTGACAGAGGGAGACCCTGTCTCTAAAAACAAATAAAACATAGATCAAAGGTGGAAAAAATTTAGGATCAAAGAGATTAAAAAACACAGCTAGTTGATTGAGAGCTGAGATTCAAACCCAGGTTCTCAGGCTTCACATCTTGTGTCTGTCATTGACCTTTTGGCTAGCAGTAATAAGCGTGTAGTGAATGTTTAATGCATGACAGATGCAAGCATGAAAACATAGCTTTCTTATTGGCACCTCGGGTCATTTTAAAGTCCCCTTTCTCCTTTAAAATGAATTCCAGAATGAGTAATAAAATATTTTTATCCTTCTCAAATACTTAAAATACTTGAGCTCCATAATATTTAAGATAATTTAAAAGAAATCTAAATATTACAGAAATATTTCTTTATTAGTGAGTTATATTTTCCATTTCTTTTTCCAGTTTTCTATTATATAGTTTAATCTGAATCCTGTTAACTATGTTCTTTTTCCTCCCTAAGATAACTGCTAAAATACCAAGCACGGCAGTTACTAGACCTATAGCTACTGGATATGGGGTAGGTTTTTGTAAGCTGAAAATATTAAGATGCTTTTTCTCATACATAGTTACTTCACTTTAGTCAGTTCTGAGTAATTTTGACTTTCAGTTCATGAAACAGATATCCATTTTAGATAGTTATGAACATTATAAAAGTCTAATTTGATTAATAGTTTCAAATATTCTAGTCACTTTGATTTATAAATATAGCAGGAAAATATTTTATTACCTTTTTCCATTTGTAAGCCTTATGTTTGTTAATTGACTTCCTTTCATTTTCTATATAATATAACCAAGTTTCATGTGTGTTTCATTCATTTATTTTATGTGAAGTTAGATGTTATGTAAATGTAATATTATTTATTGTAAAAACTAATAAATATAAAATCTAAGTAAAACATTTCAGAGGTATGTGTGAAATCTTATATTTAAGATCTTTGGGGGGAAAGGATTATGGAAAACGCCATAAAAGTAATAAAGGTTTTAATCTTCTGCAAATTACCTATAATTTGGATGTTTTAATTTACATGAAATACTACAAGAATGAGAAAAATGGAAGAATGATATAGAAGAGCACTTCCTCATCCTTATGATAATATTTTTCTTAGAGGTCAGAAAAATGCCTTTAAAGCCGAGAGATTCAGGTTACTTGCCTTATAGTTCCTTTATTTGTGTGAAGAAAGTAACTTTCTACATAATATAATTGTATGTGATTTATTAATCAACCTGAGCATGTGTTACTCATAAATTTGATTTTTGGTGATGTTTCAGAAAAAGAGACAACTTTTTCTGTGAAGGACAGGTGTTTTAGGCTTTGCAGGTTCTATGTTCTATGTTGCAGCTATCCAACTCTGCCTTTGTAATGCAAAAGCTGCCACAGACAATATGCATATGAATGGGGCATAGCTGTGTTCTAAAAAAGCTTTATTTACAAAGGCTGTGAGTTGTGGTTTGCTGACCCCTTCGTAGATTCTCATCATGTCATCTTATGCCCTCTGGTGGTAAGTGGAAAAAAATTATGTTTGTTCACTCACCAATAGATGAATTAAAAAAATTATGAAGAAAACTTCTTTAACTTAGTATTTAAAACTAAAGTTAGGTGTTTTTAGGAATCCTTTTAACATACTTTTCTGTTTACTAGTCCAAGACATCACTGGCATCATCAATGGGAAGACCGATGACAGGGGCTATTCAGGTATCTCCTATCACATGGTTGTACATTTTGTGCCTTTCTTGTGACTTGGAATTGATTACCAATTTTTTTATTATATTATTTGAAAATATTAAGATAAATATTACTTTTGTAGGCACATTGATTATTTAAAATGTGGACTAAGGGTTCAACTGTTCTATATCTTTGGAAGGAAAATATTTTTGGATTTGTTTACTCAGATCTCAGATGAAATCCCATTGGGGAGTAGACATAGGACTGATAGTTTGCTTATATGTTATTCTCTGGGATCCATTTTTCCTATGCAGCTATCTACAGCAATTTCTGTGGTTTCTTTCATAAACATACAGAAGACCAACAAAGTCAGAGTAATGAGCTGATATGTTAATTAGTTTTGTCTTTATAAGCCCAGTTAGATCAAGGAATGGAAATTTTAAAGGGAAAAGAGAAGAGACAAGATTAATACATGAGGAGGCAGAAGGAAGGAATAAAAATATGTACTATAACTTGGGGCTATTAAGGTATGTGTCATATGCAAAACTGAAAATAGGAGCTAAATCTTATTTAAGAATATTTTTTAAATGATTCCTATTCTTTGAAGGATGGAGTTACTAGACCCATGACAGCAGTAAGAGCAGCTGGTTTCACCAAAGCAGCTTTGAGAGGTTTGTTTCACTATTTCTACTAGTAATCTTTTATTTTTTACTGTTTTATGAGTATGAATATTACCACTACTATTTTTAATAAAAATCTAACAGGTTATTGATTATAAGGAAGACCATTATTATAGGTGCCATTAAGAAAGGAAAAGGTTAACCTTCTACATCACAGTTGAGGATGTTAATTATACTGATGTATAATTTGGCAAGATTATACACTTAACTATATACTTTAAATATGTACATTTTATCTTATGTAAGTTAGAGCTCAATTTTAAAAATGAAAGGTAAAAATAGTATTTAAATATTTGTATGCAATAATATATCATTTATTATTAGATGATAATTTAAAAATAAAATCAGCATAAAAATTAATGTTAGTATACCAATAAGGAAAATTAAAAAGTTAGTACCAGATTATAAGTCATATAACTAATAATGCAGAATTTATAATAGGGATAGGTCACTATGGGGGAGAAAGTAAATGTTGAGAGAGTATCTTTTATTTTTGTGTTTTAACACATAGGTTTTATTTACATAGTTTAATATACAATTTTATGTTAAAATTGTCTTGCCAGTTTTTCAATATATGAAATATTTATGTAGACACATTAAATGTCTCCCTTAATAAATACATAATCTAAACCATTTAATAAATGGGTAAATGAAATAAATTTTCATAGTTTCATAACAAGTTTTCATATTTTCATGGTGTTTTCAATTTTTCTGGGTCACAAACTAAATATGAACTGTTGAATTATGTCTCAGGCTCTGCATTTGACCCCCTTGGTCAGTCAAGGGGTCCTGCTCCTCCTTTGGAAACCAAAAATGAAGATAGGTATGCAAGTTTTTATCTATTGTTTATTGTTGTTACATTTTTTTCTTTTCTAAATAAGTAATTATTATTTTAAAACTTTGCATAAACATCCGGAACCAACAAAAGAATTAAGTCTAAGAATAGCTATGTGCTTTCTGTGGGATTTTATTGTAATATTATTTGACTTGAAGATATGGGCCTATTTATATGGGTGTCAGTATTGACTCTTTTGCAGGCCACATGGGATTGTAAAATGTTAGTAAGATGCTTATTTTTAAAGGGCGTTTGAAAGAAGACAATTAAGAGAATGCATAGGAAGTTAGTTTGTCATGTTACTGAGAAATCTAACTTCGTAGAATTAACTTAGCTTTGGGTTAGTGACTAAAAGTAGCCAAAAAAGCTATGATACACATCCAGTTGTATACGTCTACTGGTATCTGAGTACCTTGATGGTTATATGTTGCAAATAATAGTAGAAGCTGACATTTACTGAGTGCTTGCTTCATACCAGGTGCTTTACCTGTGAAGATGACCTATTATTGTCACTAGCTTATAGGGAGGGGATCTGAAGCACCGAGATCTTAAGAGAACTACTGTCTACTCTGATATATACGTAGTAAAATTTTACTTGGGCATTGATGTACATTGAGTATTGCGATATTTTGCTTTAATAAGGTGGTAACAAAATGACATTAATGTTATTTTGAATTGTGACTGATTTGGGGATACATGAGTTAGTATTAAAGGAGCCAGGAATTTTTTTTTTTTTTTTTGAGACAGACCCAAATACTCTGACTTTATGTCGCCCTCGGTAGAGTGCCGTGGCGTCACAGCTCATAGCAACCTCAAACTCTTGGGTTTAAGCGATTCTCTTGCCTCAGTCTCCCAAGTAGCTGGGACTACATGCACCCGCCACAACACCCGGCTATTGTTCGGTTGTAGTTGTCATTGTTGTTTGGCAGGCCTGGGTTGGATTTAACCCACCAGCTCTGGTATATGTGACTGGCGCCCTAGCCACTGAGCTACAGGCACCAAACCTGGAGCCAGGATTTTTAAACTGCTTTACCTTGTTAGAAACTTTCTCTATGGCGAGTGTGGCGCACCTGTAGTCATAGTGCTCTGGAGGCTGAGGCAGAAGGATCATTTTAGCCCAAGAGATTAAGGCTGTGGTGCCTCATGAGTACACCTATAAATAACTACTGCATTGCACTCCAGCCTGGGTGACATAGCAAGACCCATCTCTTCAAAAAACAAAAATGAAGAAGTTTTCTCTATAGTATTTTTCTGTTAGTAAATAAAACTTTTATGTAGTATCTCTTTATAGGGCCTTCAGTTTTCCACTATAAAATAAAGTTTTCATTTGCTGTAGAATCTGAAAAAAAAATCTGCTTCCTTCTTGGGGTGGTAATATTATAGCCTGGGTCCTGGAATACATAGTTTGGCTTTAAATCCTGGGTCCATAATTTATTAACTTTGTGATCTTAGGCATAATACTTTACTTTCTAAACTTCATTTTCCCTGTCAATAAAATGATGGTAGTTCCTATAAATATATTTGAGATTATTATAACGATTAAATGAAATAATTAGGGTAAAGCTCAGTGTTAAATTACCAATTTATCTGTTTTTACTATTATTATAATTACTTGCTGTATTTATTAAAAACAATGGTGCATTTCCTTTTTAAAATTTTTATAAGTTTGACTTACCTGTGATTTAGTCTTAGAAGTTTAAAAGAATATAATGGACAGTGTTAAAAGTAAATTAAATTTTAGTATAGATTATTAGTAATTGAATAATTTAAGTTATGCCTATTTTTTTTTCTTTAATAGTCCAGAGGAAAAGATTAGACAACTAGAGAAGAAAGTAAATGAGTTGGTAGAAGAGAGCTGTATTGCCAACAGTTGTGGAGACTTAAAATTGGTAAGTTCACATACTAATAGGATGCAAGTCATGAAGTGTGTATAGGCTTTTATATATATATATGTATGTATAGATACATACTTTTATTGTTGAGTGGTCTTTGAATTTTGAATGAAGTGATTATTTTGAGAACTGGGAATTGTAACTCTGTTTCATGAATTTGGATGTCAAAATAATTGGCTGATTTTGTAGCTTTTGACATTGATATTTTCGATAGGGAAAAAATTCTAATGTACTGGTTGATTTAATTTTGCAGCCTGGTAAACTACTCAATAAGATGCCAATGTGTTGCTAAAAGGAATAGCTATCTTGAAGACTCATTACCCTGAAATATTTTTTCCTAAGTAAACTAGAAGACCATAGTTTGCTTCCTGGCAATTCAACCCTATTTTTTAAAATTTAGTCTTTTTATTTGTTTTATTTACATTACTTTGTTGTACCATATTTAATTTCTGTGACTTAATTATTGGATTAATGAGTACTATTAGAGAGAAATAGTCAGTCTAAAAGAGCTACTTTTATTGCTCACAGAACTGGTGCTTTTTTTTTTTTTTTGGTAGTCCTAAAAAAAAATAGTCCCATGGTGAATTCCTACTGGTTAGACTCAGTAGGAATCCTCAGTAGGAATCAGAGTTCTTGGCGTTCTGTGTAAGGTATGAGCCAAGCTAAGCATCTGTTGTAACATTGGGTAACAGTTATTTCTTGACTTTGTATTTTGAGCACCCCAGAAGCCAAACAAAATTCATCTAAATTCCTACTTTGCAAGATTGAATTAAAATACCCAAAGATAAAGGACCTGGGGAGAAAAAAGGTTGGTGAGCATGGTCAAACCAAAACAGTGATGAAAGTCGTATAATAAAGAAACTAGACTTGGGACAAATACACCCCACATTTCATCCCTTATATTTTCTCCTTCTTTCCCAGAAAAACCACACAGACATTTCTATGCCAGTGAGCATCAGTTTAAACAAATACTCTGAGTGCTATGTTTTCAAGGCAAAATTATGGTAAGAGTATGGAGGGACATCCTAGGAAGTCCAGGGATAGAAAATGAATTCAGCCACACTTCTTGTAGATTTTTCCCAAATGCATAAAAGTTGATGAAGGCTCAAAGTGATTTACAAAGTATAAATCTGATTTCAGGCCTTAGAAAAGGCAAAAGATGCAGGAAGAAAAGAGAGAGTCCTGGTGAGACAACGAGAACAAGTTACAGCTCCAGAAAATATCAATTTGGATTTAACTTATTCAGTAAGTATTGAAATACATGCTGAAAAATATTTTGGCTAAGATTTGTGGATTCCAAAGACTTCTTTTTTGTTTCTTGTTTACTTTAAAAATCTTATTGGTCCTCATGTGCCAGAATTCAATTAATAATAATCTCTATCACCTTTTGGCATTTTGGCTAAAATCAAAGCGTAATAATAATCTTTAGTTCACGAGATACTCTTGTCTTTGGTTGGTGCAAAGACCTTATTTATTTAGCTGTTAAATAAGTTACTAAGTACTTGGAAAATACCCATCATCCAATGGCTCTCTTTCTTTTTCTTTCTTTTTCATTTGACAGTGGGGTCTTTAGGAACTATTTCTTGAAGTGTGTTAATATTTATGCTCTATTTAGGGCAGTTATTTTGATGAAATTGTAGTACAGGCTTGTGAGTCAGTGATTTTTTTAAGGACTTAAAAACAAACTAAGCAAATAAGATGGTGTTCTATGAGGGTAGTAAAAAATGATAGTACCTCTAATTTCTAGCAGAATGTTCTTAATTTTGAAAAGACATTTCCTTGATGTTTCTTCTAATGTTTAAAGGATATATTTTTTCTTTTTCTTTTCTTTTTTTTTTTTTTTTTTGAGACAGTCTTTTTATGTCACCCTTGGTAGCGTGCTGTGGCGTCACAGCTCACAGCAACCTCAGACTCTTGGTCTTAAGCAATTCTCTTGCCTCAGCAATTCTCTTGCCTCTGTCCCAGTCTGAGTAGCTGGGACCACAGGCGCCCGCCACAATGCCTGGTTATTTGGGGGATTGCAGTTGTCATTGTTGTTTAGCAGGCCAGGGCCAAGCTCAAACCTGCCAGCCTTGGTGTATGTGGCTGGCTCCCTACTCACTGAGCTAGGAGTGCCACCTAAAGGGTGTATTTTCAGCAAGCACAATTTTCTTGTATTAAACAAACAGGGAAAAAGGTGATTTGAAACTTTAGAATATTACTGTTTAGAGCAAATATTTTTGAATTCTCTGAAATCTTACGAGGATAATTTGTGATGATTATTTTTTATCTCTGAAACATAATTTATTGTAAGTTAATAAATTAAAATTTAGTATATAGAGCTTTTACTATGCAAATTCATTCCTAATCTACTTTAAAGTTTAAGATAGTTCCACTTTTTTTTATTTTTAAAAAAGTGTATTAATTTTTTTTTTTTTGGTAGGAGATGGGGGTCTCGCTCTGTCATCTAGGTTGGAGTACAGAGGCATAATTGTAGCTTACTACTTAAATTCCTGGGCTCAAGTGATCCTCTGTCTTAGCTTTCTAAGTAGCTGGAATTGCAGGCAAGAGCCATCGCACCCAGCTCTCCACAAAATATTTAGCATATATTTACAAAGAGAATTTAGCCCACTATCTTGCTGATTTCTTTTATCACCAGCAGCTTTAGTGATGTACAGTTATTCTTTGTATATCTTCCAGAGATTAATGGATGACAAATACTACCTAATTAAATAGAGTACATAGAAAACTAAGTTGGAATTTAGGGGTCCACTCTTCATGTATTATTCTACTTCATTTGGAATGCAGGACATTTTTTGTTTACTTAATTTCCTAATTGCTTTGGTATCTTAATATAAGCAGGTATCTTTGCTATAGGATTTTAATCTCTAGAAAGCTTACAGGTGAAAGAGGCTTACAATGGTCATAATGTGTCTTTTTTGCAATGTTTTTCCTTAGGTTCTTTTCAACTTGGCCAGTCAGTATTCAGCTAATGAAATGTATGCTGAAGCACTAAACACATATCAAGTAATAGTGAAAAACAAGATGTTTAGCAATGCAGGTAGGTGTATATAATCAGTTTTATAAAATGAGGAGACAAATTATCACTACAAAAGAACCAATAGGTATAGTTCCTTTGTAGTGATAATTTATGTCTCCTTATTTTATGCTTCCTTATGATAAAATGCTAAGCAAATGGGTATTTAAAAGATAGAGGTCTTGGCTTAATGATACTATTTATATGAAAATCTATACAAATACATATGAAGAAATATAGTTGGTATGAGGTATTACTGCCTCTTAAGAAACAAAAACCGTGTTCTGTTAATACACGTAGAATGAGCCATGGCAACCTCATAGAACATGCTTTCTTTAATATAAACTTAATGGCTTGGCGCCTGTGGCTCAACGGGCTAAGGCGCCAGCCACGTACACCTGAGCTGGCGGGTTCGAATCCAGCCAGGGCCCGCCAAACAAAATGATGGCTGCAACCAAAAAATGGCCGGGCGTTGTGGCGCCTATAGTCCCAGCTACTTGGGAGGCAGAGGCAAGAGACTCGAGCCCAAGAATTGGAGGTTGCTGTGAGCTGTGATGCCACAGCACTCTCTCCAGGGTGACAGCTTGAGGCTCTGTCTCAAAAAAAAAAACTTATCCACAAGAGACTATAATTTATATTTAGCATTTACATTGTGCAATTTTTGGTAGCACTATTAATGTTTATCAGGATATCATTTCCTTTAATATACTAAAATGCATGCGGCATTATTGAGTCTACATTTAAAATGTCTTATATTTCTTTTTTTTTTTTTTTTATTGTTGGGGATTCATTGAGGGTACAAGAAACCAGGTTAAAATGTCTTATATTTCTTAAACCCCATGTTTTTCTTAGAACAATACTCCTCCAGCTTCATAAGGTAGATTAGTTGTTTAACAGCCATATTTTCAGGAACCTGTCTAACTTCAAGTTCCCTTTCCTCAGAGAAGATGAGTGTGAAAATAGTATAATTGTTTTAACATTAGAATTTTAGGTAGTGTCTGAAACTTCGTAACTTGAGAAAAGCTTTAGAGATTATGAATGAATTAAAGTCATATAAAGTGGAAAAGGTGAAAAATGAGACCATTATACATTGATTAATTTTTTTAACTAGGAAGATTGAAAGTGAATATGGGAAATATTTATTTAAAGCAAAGAAATTATTCCAAAGCCATTAAATTCTACCGAATGGCATTAGATCAAATTCCAAGTGTCCATAAGGAAATGAGGTAAGTTTATACCATAGCTTAAATTTAAATGTTGTTTTTCTTTCTTTTTTTTTTTTCTTTTAAGTGTTGTTTTTCCACAACAAAGTAACTCCTCTGATCTGTTTTTAGTGGGTTGAACATTTTGAAGTGCTTATACACAAAGGTGTTAGATTTATGTTATATGTGTTGTATTTTCATCTATTCCCTTGTTGTTACTTGCACACATTTGTATAATGACAAATTAAAGGTTGAAGGTATTGTATGTAACCAAGAGAAATTAAACTAAGCTAATTGACTGATACAGGGCTTAACCCTGCCCACCATTGGTACATGATACAACTTAACTCCAACGTGGAATCATAATAGCATTCCTCCAGAACGTATAAAATTCTAGAATACAGGGCTAGAAATTAAAACCCCCTTATAGTGTTACTATAGCTAGAAATTAAAATAATGAGAGGCAAGGATTACATCTGAATCTCAGAGAAGGGATAGAAACTGGGATATTTTCTATTCCTATAATATCTAGGTGCAGAAACAGTAAATTACCTTATGGTCTAGACTCTTGGTAACTAAGGGAACATAAGTTTTCAGCTATTTACTGGACTTAATTCCCTAGACCAGTACAGTTCCTTTGTGAAAGTTAATTTATTTAACATTAATTTATTTGTAATGCCACCTTTCACGATCATTTGTTTTTGAGTTTTGCATGCTCTCTCATCATCAGCAGCAGATATTATCTCGCTTACAAAACACAATGCCCTTGAGGTGAGGCCAAGAAATTGAGCATTTTAGAAAAAGGTAGTAATACTGGGTAGCAGATATTAAGTGGTTAATAATCAATAATTGAGACAATGGCTGCTGTAAGTTGAGGAAATAATTATTGAGAACAAGAATAGTCAAGGGAGGCTTTGTGAAAAAGGTGTAGTCGAGATAGGTTCCTTAAGTGAAGAGAAGAGAAGGGGTAACATTCTAGACAAAGGGCACACTTAGAGGAAAGTAAGTACCCATGATGATCAGAGGATTATGAATAAACGAATTTGGTAGTGGGATTATTTTGAGGGGTGGTTAGAAATAAGGTGAGATCACATCCACTAAAATGGTTTTAATCAGAAAGACAGTAAAAAATTTTTGGTGATAGGCTCAAGAAGGCAGCCAAGTAGCAGCTTCTGTGAAGCTAGGCGCAGTGAGAGTGGGGAGAGAGGACCCCAGGCATCTCTGGCCAATGGGTTTTGTCCAGAGGCTTCCCTTTGGTGATATAGGAGGTGAGTGAGAGACTTCTGGACCCCACAAGGAGGATAGAAGCAGTGGAAAACTGGCAAGTGGAGGGTACGTTTGGTCAGAGGCTGCCTGCAGCTGTAACCACAGCAGCGGCGAGATTGCAAGCAGGAAAAGCCTTACCCGGGGGCTGTTTTGGCTCTTTTGGACTTGGACACTCGATTGAACTGCCTTGGGAGATCTTGGGCCAGTGTGCAGATGACTTTGGGTGTTGTCTGGGGTCCCAGACTGAGCCAGAAAGGAGTTAATATCATTCATCTGTGGGCTGTCCCTGTATGTTGCAGCACCCGGATCGGCCGGGAGACCTTGGGCAAGTAATCTAGTGACTGAGCTGCCCAAAGCGGGGATTGAGATGCTGGGCAAGTGCGGAGATCTGAGTGTTTGGCAGATTGACAGCCATGGCCCTCAGGGACATAGGGGGAGACTGGACAGGTCAACCTGTCCTACATACTGACCATCACAATGGACCTTTAGCAAAGTAAACACCCAGAAAATATAGGACAGAACCTAGTTTCCCCAATGATGCATAAGACAAAACAAAAAGACAAATTAAAACACTGAATAAGCAGGCAGCCACGCCAGGAGAGATCCCAGGGATAAGTGCTTTCCCTGGAAAGCTTCTGCTTGGCCTAGGTTTATGGCTTGAAGTGTCTTGAGTGGGCTGAGGAGTTATTTGGGCTCCCAAGCCTCTAGGGTCTGAGTAATCAGCAGAGGCCTTCAGTCCCCATCTCATACAGCTCTATCAACATTGTGATTAACATCTCATACCTCAGAAGATCACCTGTTGCCTGGTCATTACTTAGCAAGATATATATATTGTTTAGTTTCTTGGTTGTCGGGTTTTTGGTTTTTTTGTTTTATTTTTAATTTCAACATTTTTTTCTTTTCTTTTTTTTTCCTCCATTCTAGTTTAAATACAATCTTCCATTTTTGCCTTCTTCAACAATTAGAATTTCATTTTTGCTAGTGTTTTTGTCCCTATTATTTTGCTTCCCTCCCCCAGTTTTATCCCAAAAGGGTTTTTGCTTGTTTTTTTTTGGTTCGAGTCACAGTATTTTTGTCTTTCCTCTCTACCTGGTGGAGGCAGGGTATTGTGTCTGAGCTGGGTGGCAAACAGCTGTTGTCCTCAAGGGAGTCACCCAACCCAGCACCTCTGGAAGTTGGTGGGTCTTTAAGGTTGGGCCCTAGTACCCTACTACACACCTATATTTCTCCTGTTTCTCTCTTTCAGTGCCTCTCTTCTTTTTGTTAATATTTCCTCTTACTTATCCCCTTTTCTTTCTTTCTCTCTCTCTCTCTTTTATTTTCTCTCTTCTTTAAATCTTTTTTCCCTTCTTGCTCTTCAATTTTTTCATCCTTCTGATCTCCTACCAATAGGACTCATTAAAGCTTTTGGCCAGCACTACAGTAACTTAAAGAGCAAGAAGAAGTGAAAGGAAAATTAGGGTAAGGAAACAGATATAAGAAAGCACTCATGAGAAAGAATCAGCAGAAAAATCCTGGCAACATGAAATCCCAGGCCAGAGTAACCCTTCTAGGGATCGTGAGATAGCTACCGGAGAAGATTCCTCCTATAAAGAAATGTTAGAAATAATAGAAGGGGAATTTAAAATACAGATAATGAAAACAATAAAGGAAATTGCTGAGATAGTGGATAATAACCAAAAGGAAATTCTAAAACAGAATCAAATAAGAGATGAACGATACGAAGAATATAAAAAGGAGATATTAATTTTGTAATTCAGCTTGTCAATATGTTGTTTAGGATATTGCATCCTCATCTATAAGTGAAACATGTTTGTAATTTCTGTTTATAACAATATATTTTCTCCAATTTCAATATCAGGTGTGTCCAGATCAAGTAGAATGATACTGAAATATTTCTTTTTTTATTATTTATAAGATTTCTGGAATTGCTTGTTTTGTAAAATCATTATGGTCTATGAATTTATGACAGTTTGAACTTTGTTATTTAATTCAATTCATTGCTTAATTACTGTTTTCCTAGGAATGATTATACTGTGGTTAATATGTTAGCATAGCAGTATTCCCAGATAGTTTTTTGTTTGTTGGGAGGTTGGGCTTTGGGGGGAGGGGGCAGAGTTAATACTTTACATGAAATATCTTATCTTATAACAGTGAAATTGCTTTCTCTTTTGTCTTGTGATTTTTTTTGAGGTGAAATTTAAGTTTTTGTGTGAGTAGTACTATTATACCTATCTTGAGTGTCTTGCTTGTACTGTATCACATGATACCTTTGTTTAATTCTTAATAAACTGTTCACTTGTTAAAAAAAAAAAAGAATATAAAAAGGATATAGCAGAGCTGAAGGAACTGAAGCAGTCAATTAGAGAACTTAAAAATGCAATAGAGAGTATCAAGAACAGATTACATCATGCAGAAGAAAGAATCTCAGAGGTAGAGGATAAGGCTCTTGAGACAACTTGGATAGTTAAAGAGGCCAAAAAGAAGAGAGTGAAGGCAGAACATTAACGGACAGAATTATGGGACTTTAATGAAGCGTTCAAACATACGAGTGATAGGTATCCCTGAAGGGGAAGGAGAATGCCCCAGAAGAATGGAAGCCATTCTAGAGAATATTATAAATGAAAATTTCTCAAATATCACCAAAGAATCTAATATACTCCTTTCAGACGGATATCGGTCCCCTGGTCACCTCAACTCAAATAGAACTTCTATAAGGCACATTGTGATGAATTTGTCTAAAGTCAAGACAAAAGAAAAGATCTTACAAGCTGCCAGGAATAAACGCCAACTGACCTACAGGGGCAAACCTATCCGAGTGACCACAGACTTCTCTAATGAAACTTTTCAAACCAGAAGACAATGGTCACCTATCTTTAACCTACTTAAACAGAACAATTTCCAGCCCAGAATTCTATACCCCACCAAGCTAAGCTTTAAAATTGATGGAGAAATTAAATCTTTTATTGAAATGCAAACATTGAGGAAATTTGTCACAATAAGACCAGTTTTACAGGAAATATTTCAACTTGTCCTACATACTGACCATCACAATGGACCTTCAGCAAAGTAAACACCCAGAAAACATAGGACAGAACCTAGTTTCCCCAATGATGCATAAGACAAAACCAACCAACGGACTTTCACAAAATACAATGAACAGAACACTACCACACTTATCAGTTATCTCAATAGATGTCAATGGCTTGAATTCCCCACTGAAGAGGCATAGATTGGCTGATTGGATCAAAAAACACAAGCCATCTATTTGCTGTCTGCAGGAAACACACCTCACATCACAAGACAAATTAAAACTCAAGAGTTAGGGGTTGGAAGTCAATTTTTCAAGCAAACAGAACTCAGAAGACAAAAGGGGTTGCAATCTTATTCTCAGATACATGTGGATTTAAAGCAACTAAAGTTAAAAAAGATAATAATGGTTAACCACTTCATATTGGTTAAGGGAAAGATACAACAAGAAGACATTTCAATTCTAAATATTTATGCACCCAATTTAAATGCTCCCAGATTCTTGAAACAGACCTTACTTAGTCTGAGCAGTATGATATAGTATAACACCATAATAACTGGGGACTTTAACACCCCTCTCTCAGAGCTGGACAGATCCTCTAAACAGAAATTAAATAAAGATATTAGAAATTTAAATGAGACTTTAGAACAACTGTGCTTGATAGATGTATATAGAATGCTCCATCCCAAAGATATAGAATATACATTCTTCTCATCGTCCCATGGAACAGTCTCCAAAATTGATCATATCCTAGGGCACAAAACAAACCTCAGCAGGATCAAAAGAATTGAAATTCTACCTTGCATCTTTTCAGACCACAAGGCACTAAAAGTGGAACTCAACTCCAACAAAAATGCTCAACTTCACACAAAGGCATGGAAGTTAAGCAACCTTATGTTAACACTTGGGTGCAGGAAGAAATAAAAAAGGAAATCATTAACTTCCTTGAGTATAACAACAATGAAGACACAAACTACCAAAACCTATGGGATATAGCAAAAGCAGTCCTGAGAGGAAAATTTATCACTTTAGAAGCCTACATGTGAAAAACAGAGAGCATGTCAACAAACTCACAAGCCATCTGATGGAATTGGAAAAAGAGGAACAATCTAAGCCTAAACCCAGCAGAAGAAAAGAAATATCCAAAATTAAATCAGAGATCAATGAAATTGAAAACAAAAGAATTATTCAGAAAATTAATGAAACAAGGAGTTGGTTTTTTTAAAAAATAAATAAAATAGATAAGCCTTTGGCCAGACTAATTAGAAATAAAAAGGTAAATTCTCTTGTAACCTCAATCAGAAATGATAAAGGGGAAATAACAACTGATGATTCAGAAATACAAGAGATTATCTCTGAATACTAGGAAACTTTATGCCCAGAAATTTGAAATATTGAAATGGATCAATATTTGGAATCACACCCTCTCCCTAGACTTAGCTCAGATGAAACAGATCTCCTGAACAGACCACTTTCAAGCACTGAGATCAAAGAAACAATAAAAAATCTCCCAACAAAAAAATGCCCTGGTCTGGATGGCTTCACACCAGAATTTTATCAAACTTTCAAAGAAGAGCTTATTCCTATACTACAGAAATTATTCCACAAAATTGAGGTGGAAGGAAACTTCCCCAATATGTTCTATGAAACAAATATCGCCCTGATACCAAAACCAGGTAAAAACCCAACTAAAAAGAATTTCAGACCAATTTCACTAATGAATATTGATGCAAAAATTCTCAACAAAATCTTAGCCAATAGATTACAGCTTATCTGCTGAAGTTTGGTTAGGATGGACGAGAATGGAAGGGGTTACAAGGACCGCCTGAGTGTCAGGCTAACAGGTGGAAAGCACTGCCTCTGGAGGTTATTGTAAGGATTAACAAATAGGGTACCCAGAGTCGTCTTCAAGCTGTCTCACTCTGTAGAATAGACATCTGGGTCATTACCCATGTGGAGACCTACCTGGGGAAGGCAGCCAGTCACTGTGTGTTCACCCAGATGGCCATGACCCTGTGTTTCTGAGAATCATGCAGTGGGTCAGAATTTGGAAAGCATAGTTGTGGGGAAAGTAGAAAGTCCATAAGATAGATTAAGCAAAGAAAATTAAGAAATAAATGAGATAATTTCATAGAATGGGGATAATTTGAAGGAAGGAAGCAAGGTGATTTGATTAGCATTCCTAGGGTGACGGCGAATCTTATTTAGCCAGGTTGGGAAGTTCATCTTGAATGAAGGGACGCCTCATTTAAAGGAGCCAACTATGCAAATAGCCAGGGACAGGTATTTGAGGAAGAAGAAGTAGCAGGTGCAAATGCCCAAGACAGCATTGAACTTGCATGTTTCAGAAACAGAAAGACAGTGAGGTGACAAGGTGAGCAAGGGGCTTGGCAGCTCTTGTGGGGCCTCCTAGCCAGATAACAAGGGTTTCTTCTTGGTACCAGGGAAGCTGTTCCAAGGTATCAAACAAGAAGGGCTGTGCTTTGAGGTACACTTCTTCAGTTCTCCCTAGAAGCTGAGAGGAAGCTGATTCAGGGGCAGGGGTGTGTGAAGGCCACCAGTTTTGAGAGAGTGCTTTTGCAGTGCCCAGATGAAACATGACAGTGACAAAGGCTAGCTATGTGCATGGGGGTAGGAGAAGCAGAAGAATTTGGGGTATATTCTGGAAGTAGAACTGAAGGGAATGGCAGGTGATGGCAGATGAGGGAAAAAAGAAGAAATCGAGTCACTTGCAGTGTGAAGATGATGCTAGCAATTTAGTAGGTGACAATTTATATTTATTTATTTATTTATTTTTATTGAATCATAGCTGTGTACATTAATTCAACCATGGGGTACAGTGTGGGGGCTTCACATGCAATCTGAGATATTTTATCAACCTGATTGACATACCATTCATGATATTTTCTCTTTTACTATATGAAAACATTTTTGATCCGTATTTAGAAGTTTTCTCCTGACCCTTCAAATATGTACCACCCAGGTGAAATGGCTTTTTGTTTGAAATATTATTGATTCTGTTTGTGTTCTGTTTTTCAGAAGTCAAGAAAATAATTTACTGTCTTTTGAACTATTTTCAGCTTTTCAAGCAATGTATGTACTTATGAGTAAAATTTGAAACATGAATTTTTTCTCTTTCCTTGATTTCTCCAGAATTTGAAAGCCATTTGTAAGTATTCTTAATTTCTGACAATACAGTTATTTGCATAAATTCTGTTTTGTTCTGTAGGACATGATGAGGGCGCTGGTTATTTACCAAGGCTTTAGCTGGAATAGCACTTCCAGAGGTGTCCAGATTGCGTTAAGGAATTCAGGTTGACTTTATAAGATCAATAAGAAAAGCCCTTTGGAAAACTGGCCAGATACCGGTCAGTAACATTTCCTGATCTGTGGTAAGTAACAAAGGTCACTTGCTGACAGGTCCAGGAATTTAAAATGTGCTTGGGGAACCTCAAGAGAAGAGGAATTTACCTAAAGCATGCATGAATCTAATGGCACAGATGAAACCTGGACTTATGAGAGGCTTTCAAGAAAGTCCAGCCGGAGATTCCTTATAAAAGGTTCCAGCAAAGCCAATTTTAAAGGACAAAAGAGCCTAGATGACTAATAATTAATTATTCTTACTGTACTTTACACAAATAATCAGACCCAATATACTGAAGGTACAGTTTATTTTGGCAAGTACATTAGTTCTTCTATACTTTGTCTTTAGTAAAGAGTGAAATTGGAGAGAGAGAAATGATTCAAAGAGAAAAGAGGCTGTGGCCCACCTGTATTTAGATCCCAGCCTTGTCTGTACTGTCAATTCATAAAATGAGATGTAACTGTTTTACTAAATTGATCTGTTAAATGGGACTAAGAGACTTGTCAAAGAGTATAGAATTATATACAGTACTTGCTGTGAGTATACAGTAGTATACTCTGAAGCCTTAAGACTCAACAAAGGTCACCTGTTGGCTACACTGGAAAAATTTGTGCAGTATTAGATGTTATCTACTGTGTCTATATAGACACCTCAGGAAGAATTAAAACCTAAAAGAGAATTTCCTAGTAAATGGTGTAACTATAACACTGCATTCTACTATGCCTAATCCGTATACTCTGCTGAGTCTGCTGCCAGCAGAAGCCAAGTGGCCCACTTGCCTGCACTTAATAGGTGCCTTTTCATTGTAAGGCTGGCTCTGGGAAGCCAGAGGCTGTTTGCTTTACAGTGGGAGAGACCAGACATGAAAACTACGATCCAGTACACATGCATCAGGTTGCCACAGGGGTTCAAAACACCCACGACTTTTGGAGAAGCGCTGGTTTGTGACCTCCAGAAATTCCCAGCTGAGGAATTAAAATGTGTGCTGCTCCAATATGTCCATGACCTCCTTCTAGGGCAACCCTACCCAGGATAGCTGAGCCTGAGGAACAGACTGTCTTTTATGACATCTAGAGGTATGTGGCTATAAGGTGTCTAAGCAGAAGGCCCAGATCTGCCAGCAACAAGTACATTATCTAGGATTTACTATTCAGCAGGGGGAGAGGAATCTAGGCATGGAATGGAGGCAGGTCATTAATTGCCTCCCCACCACCAAGAGCCGAAAGCAGGTTCGGGAATTCCTAGGCGCAGTCGACTTTTGTAGTGTTTGAATCCCCCACTTTGCTATCTTGGCTAAGCCCTGTATGAGGCAACTAAAGAAGAGGAAGGAGAACCCTTAGAATGGGGAGGAGGACAGGAACATGCCTTCTCCCAGCTAAAAATGAGGCTAATAAATGCACCTGCATTGGGACTACCAAACTTGGCCAAGCCCTTCACTCTCTTTATCTCAATGAGAAGATGTCTGTGGGTGTGTTAACCCAGCTGGTTGGGTCCTCTACCAAGGCTTGTCACTTACCTCTCTAAGCAGCTGGATGGAGTGGCAGAAAGGATGGCCACCATGCTTATAGGCTCTAGCCGCGACAGCCCTCCTTGTGCAAGAAGCTGATAAGCTGACTCTAGGGCAGGATCTCATACTGAAAGTACCCCACTTTCTGGCCACTTTAATGGACACTAAAGGACATTTTTGGCTCTCTAATGTAAGAACACCCTGAACCAAGCCACGCTTCTTCCAGTCAGTGGAAGAGAGACTGAGTATGACTGTACGGAAGTTATAGATAATGTGTATTCTAGCAAATCTGATTTGCATAACCAGCCTTGGACAGTTGCAAACTGGGACTTGTATGTAGACTGAAGCACCTGATGCCGCAAGGTGAGCGGCAGGCTGGGTATTTAGTAGCTACCTTAACAGAAACTGTAGAGGCTAAGCCCCTACCCCAAGGAACATCGACTCAGAAGGCTGAGTTAATTGCCTTGACTCGAGCCTTAGAACTAAGTCAAGGGAAAAATGTGAATGCTTTTCTGACACTCTAAGTACTCAGGGCATTGTACAAGGAGAAGGGACTATTAAATTCTGGGGAAAAGGACATTAAGTATCAGCAGGAGATACTTCAGTTACTAGAGGCAGTATGGAAACCCAGGAAGGTGGCAGTGATGCACTATCTTGGACATCAAGGAGATGCTTCCACCATCACTAAAGGGAACACTAGGGTCAGTACAGAGGCAAAAAGGGTTGCATCTAAACTGTACCAGATGTTGTGAGTGGCTCCCCTCATCCCATAGGTTCTGGAGCTCACCCCATCTACTCCCAGGAGGAGAAGGAATGGTTGGCAGTGGAGGGGAGCCAGGAAGCAGAGGGAGGATGGACAAAGATGCCAGATGGATGAGTAGCAGTCCACCAGGTTCTAGAAGCCACTGTGGTGACAGGAGTATTTGATGAAGTTGCTGGGCCAATACTTCTACATCTCCCACCTGGCAGCCCTTGCCAAAACTGTCAGTCTACAGTGTGTCACCTACAGCCAGTTCAACGTGTGCCAAGGACTGATGGTACCCCCAGGAATCCAGTGGTATGGAGCAACGCCCTTTGAGGACTTCCAGGTAGACTTTACTGAAATGCCCAGGTTTAGAGGGAATAAGTACTTGCTGGTGATGGTCTATCAGACTTGGAAGAGGTAAAAACCTTTCCCACCAGGATAAAAAGGACTTCTGAAGTAATGAAAGCATTGCCCAGAGAAATGATCCCATGGTTTAAGTTGCCATTCTGGTTTAAACTTGACAATGGGCTAGCCTTCATAAAAGAACTAGTGCAAATAATAAGCTAAAGTTTTGAATAACTTATAGGCCTCAAAGCTTAGACAGAGTAAAGTCCATGAACAGGCCCATAAGAGCAGATATTGGTAAACTCTGCCAGGAAGTAAAACTTAATTGAATACAGGCCTTGCCACTGCTGTTATTCAAAGAGGCCTCTGTCAATTCACTGCAATTTAGCAGGAACTCCTAAAAGAACTGGGAAAGACTGAACTGAATAGACAAAAACCCTAGAAAGAATAGCAAGGAAAATCTCCACTGGGGTAATTAACCATGTTCTGTTTAGTCTTTTGTGTCTGTACATCCT
>CAUYON010039612.1:0-18081 GCA_963573935.1 Arctocebus calabarensis | reverse complement strand
AAGATGCAAGGAATAATTTCTATTTTTTCAAATTTGCTGAGGTTAGACTTGTGACATAAGATGTGTTCAATTTTGGAGTATTTTCCATGGGCTGAAGAGAAGAATGTGTATTCAGTTTTGTTGGGATGAAATGTTCTGTAGCTGTCTGTTAAATCCAAATGTTGGATGGTTAAGTTTAAATGTAAAATATCTTTACTTAGCTTCTTTTTGGAGGATCTATCCAATACTGCTAAAGGAGTGTTAAAATCTCCGACTACTATGGATTTGGAGGAAATCAAGTTGTTCATGTCTGTTAGAGTTTCTCTTATAAATTGAATTTGTGCCTAACTTTTAAAGAGTTGTTGTGAAAATTAAATGACATAATGATTTAAAGGGTACTATAAAGGTACTTAGGTAATCAGGGAAGTAGGGAAAATGGAGGATAGTTAAAAGGATGCTAAAATGTTAGGAGTAACTAGAACAAGGAGACCTCATAAATGAGAGATAATTAAACACTTGTTTGAAGAAGGTGAAAAATGTATTCAGTTCTCCAAAATTGGCTATAGCAGTTATTATATGTTAATAAAAGCAAACAGAATCTAAACAGTGTAGAAAAATTACTTATGATAAGTAACAGACAGTAAGCATCTTATAGTATTCATATTCTTTATGGAGTGAAATCAGTTAAGATAGGTTGTTTTAGAGCACCAATGTGTGCATTTTTTTTTTTTTCCTTTCAAGGACTCCTATACATAGCTCTCAACCCTCTCCCCATAAAAATGCATATATGGCCTACCCACAACATTCTGCAGTTCTAGGATGTTCAGAAGTCACTGGTTAAAAATCCTATTTCAGTAGCCGGGCGTTGTGGCAGGCACCTGTAGTCCCAGCTACTTGGGAGGCTGAGGCAAGAGAATTGCTTAAGCCCAGGAGTTTGAAGTTGTTGTGAGCTGTGACGTCACGGCATTCTACCAAGGGCAACATAGTGAGACTGTATCAAAAAAAAAAAATCCAATTTCAGGCTGGGTGTGGTGGCTCAGGCCTGTAATCATAGCACTTTGGGGGGCCAAAGCAGGAGGGTTGCTTGAGGCCAGGAGTTGAAGACCAGCTTGGCCAACATAGAGAAAGCTTGTCCCTACTAAAAGAAAAATTGTGTATACCTATAGTCCCAGCTACTCAGGAAGCTGAGGCAAGAGGATCACTTGAGTCCAGGAGTTTGAGATTGCAGTGAGCCACGATGATGCCACTGTACTACAGCTCAGGCAACAGGGAACAACATCCTGTCTCAAAAACAAAACAAAATAGGGCAGCGCCTGTAGCTCAGTGGGTAGGATGCCGGGCCCCATATACCGAGAGATGCGGGTTCAACCCTGGCCCCTGCCTAATTGCAAACAAAAAATAGCTGGGAGTTGTGGTGGGCGCCTGTTGTCCCAGCTACTTGGGAGGCTGAGGCAGGGGAATTGCCTATGCCTAGGAGTTGGAGGTTGCTGTGAGCTGTGACGCCACAGTACTCTATCAAGGGCAATAAAGTGATACTCTGTCTCTAAAACAAAAATAAAAACAGAAACAAAATATAACAAAAACTTCTTTGACCTTAATCAAGGTATTCTCCTTATCCATAGCATACTTTCCTACTTTCCCCAGTTTAATTGTACATTAACGTTTAAGTGTCATGCTGACTCAGGAACCAATTTTAGGGCTCTGGGAAAAATTCAAGAGCTTTTCCTCTGTACAGAAGAATGTTTACGGCACCCTCCTAAGATTTAGGAGAACTGTGGTACTTTTAATTGTTTTTATATAGCTTTCAACACATACACATGCCTTTCAGCAATACTCCCTACTAACCCAGTAACTTCCAAGACAGACTTTGAGGAATGCAGACATACAGTTCTAGAAGAAATAGTAGTAGAAGTGCAGTGTGATGTGGAGATGGGTCTGAAGAGAGACATGTGATTCTGGAAGGGACTCAAAGTGAGTTAGGCAGATTGAGAGAAACTCAGAGGGACACAAAAAGACAAACATAGAAGCAGAAACATGCTACTTAGAAGCATTCTCATAAATAGTCAAGATAAACTTCAGTGAAGGAGGTGAGATGATTGAAATAAAGGTGTAGGGGAAAGAGCACAGGCAATGGCATTAGACTGACCCATGATCTGGTATGTATGTTCTTGGTTGATTGACTTAATGACACTAAGCCCCAGTTTCCTAACTAAAAGATAGACATAGTAATAGTAACTTCCTTACAGGCTTCCTGAAAAAAATTAGTGAAATAATGTGTAAAGTGCTTAGCTGAGGGGCTGCGCCTGTGGCTCAAGGAGTAGGGTGCTGGCCCCATATACCCGAGGTGGCAGGTTCAAACTCAGCCCTGCCCCCCCCGCCAAAAAGTGCTTAGCTGAGTACCTAGAAAGTAGGAGGTGCTCAATAAATGCTGGCTCCCTTCTTCTGGTTAAGGGATGCTTCACTAACAGTTATTGAATACAGTACCTAGTTTGGGTGAGGCACCATGCTATGAATAAAACTATGAAACAGTGCCGTCAAAGAACATGAAGAGTTAGCTGAAGATACATGTAATGCATGTATATGTATGTATATGTAAATGAAATAAAACAGAATGTTCAGGAAGCTACCAGTAGTTGAAGTGATAAACGTGTAAATGAGAAAACTCAGGTTTCTAGGCTTGGATGCTGATAATCACCAGATACAGAAAATCAGAAAAGGAGCAGATGTGCTATGTGTGTCTTGTTTTGCTTTGTGGAAGTGGGGATCAGCATAACAAGTTCATTTATGGATATGCTGAATTTGAGCATCTAAGGGATATATCAGATGGATCTATCTAAGGCAATCTTCCTGCATTCAGTGAAAGTTGGAATCCTTCATCTCTAAAGTCTCTTCCAATCCTCAGATTCAGTTATATGTGTACATTGTAATTGTCTTACTGTTCCATCTCTATAGATGAATGCTGATGGATGTTGTAAGTTGCAGAATACTGGCCACCAATTTCCTAGCACTTATAAATTGTAAAATAAAAAATATCACATGTCTCACTTGTTAAAAAAAAGTGGTTATATAAACACATGAACCTATTAACCCAACTGAGAGTGACTGATTTACAAAACAATTCTTTACGTTTATAGCCCAACTTCTATTGATTTCCATTAAATAGCTAGTTAGTTCAACGCACTTTAAAAGGTTTGATTTAGAAACAGCTTTTAGGTATACATCTGTTGTACTTATACACAAGGTGTAATTATATTCAGTATTTATGTATCCTGTGAGATATGTAGAGATCACTGATAAATGACTGTCTGAACAAAACAGCAGAGTCAAATTTTCAAGTCCTGATGAGGGTCCCCAATGATAGATGATGAATAAAAAGCTACTCAAAAGAAAAAGATGCCTTTCTCTTCCCTACAAATAGGATTAACATTTTCAGTTAATAAGATATGTTTTATATTTTTCCCTAGTTAAGAATAACTTAGTTGTGTATGTGTATATGAGATAGAGTTTCACTCTGTTGCCCTGAGTAGGGTGTTGTGGCATCATAGCTCACAGCAATCTCCAACTCTTGGGCTCAAGCAATCCTCTTGCCTCAGTTTTTCCATTTTTAGTAGAGACGAGTTCTCACCTTTTTTGCTTAGTCTGGTCTTGAACTTGTGAGCTCAAGCAATCCACTGCCTCAGCCTCCCAGAGTGCCAGGATTATAGGCATGAACCACTACACCCAGCCTTATTTATTTATTTTTGAGACAGAGTTTCACTCTGTTGCTCTGGGTAAATAGAGCTCTGCATAGAGTTTATAATCATAGCTTACAGCAACCTCAAACTCTTGGGCTCAAGAGATCCTTTTGCCTCAGCATCCTGAGAAACTGGGGACTATAGGTGCCTGCCACAATGCCCTGCTAGTTTTTCTGTTTTTAGTAGAGATGGGGTTTCCCTCTAGCTCAGGCTGGACTCGAACTCCTGAGCTCAAGAGATCCTCCAGCCCCAGCCTCCCCAAGTGCTAGGATTAAACGCATGGGCCCCCACACCATCCTTTTGTGTATGTGTGTGTGTGTGTGTATTTTAATTACTGGAAGACCCATGGCAGTAAGTATGTAAGTGTTTAGTGCTGAAATGTCTGTGGGAGAATAGATAGATAGACCTTTTTTTACTAGCTGATGCACACTAAAATAAAGGTTACCAGATCTGAAAAATTTTGGCTGCTTACCTTGTTAATTTCTATTTAGATCTTGATTTTCATCCTGTTATGTTTTAGGAAGTATGAAAAGACACATGGGAGGTGACCTTTATAACAGGCTTGTGCTAGTACAGCAGGTGTTTAATAATAAAAGCAAACTGAAGCCACAAGATAATAAATATGACTTCATTATTGACCAGCAACTATTGCTGAGTAAGTTTAAAAGTTGGAATCATTCCTCATTTGGTTTGATGAGATGAAATGTTTTCTGTAGGTGAGGAAAGAAAAGTGAGAGTGAGAACTATTATCTTGGCTAAGTGGCCATGTGCAGTGGGAGCAGTGGCTCCTGCCTGTAATCCTTGCACTCTGGAAGGCCGAGGCAGGTGGACTGCTTGAGCTCAGGAGTTCGAGACCAGTCTGAGCAAGAGCAAAACTCTATCTCTATTAAAAACAGAAAAACTAGCGGGGTGTTGTGGTGTGCAGCTGTAGTCCAAGCTACTTGGGAGGCAGAGGTAAGAGGATTGGTTAAGCCCAGGTGTTTGAGGTTGCAGTGAGCTATGGCACCATGGCATTCTACCCAGGGTGACAGAGTGAGACTCTCTCAAAAAGAAAAAAGAAGGCCAGGCACAGAGGCTCCTGTCTATAATCCTAGCACTCTGGGACACTGAGGCAGGTGTAGCCTGAGCTCATGAGTTCAATACCAGCCTGAACCAGAGCAAGACCTCATCTCTAAAGTGTAGACAGGTGTGCTCTTCGCCCATATCTCTGTGGTAAGGGCACTGGCCACAAGCACCAGGGTTGGTGGGTTTGAACCCAGCCTGAGCCTGCTAAACAACAATGACAACGACAACAAAATAAAAATGGCCAGGCATCATGGCAGGCACCTGTAGTCCCAGCTATTTGGGAGGCTGAGGCAAGAGAATCACTTGAGCCCAAGAATTTGAGGTGGCTGTGAGCTGTGATGCCACGGCACTCTACCCAGGGTGACAAAGTGAGACTCCCTCTCAAGAAAAAAAAAGAAAGAAAGAAAAAGGAAAACTATCATCTTTTTTCTCTAGTAGCTCAGTTTATTAGAACTAGGATGGAATAGAAATTTCCACGTATGATAGTAGGAAGTAATTCAAGTTTACACTCTGAAGAAGAGCTTATTATCCTATACCAAGAACTATATTTTTCTAAAGATCTCTTTTTTTCATGCAGGCTCTCTGAATGAAATCTTTTCAGAAAGTAGAGTTAGTTTAAAATATGGCCTTGTTATCCTCCCATAAGATGTGAAATAGGAGTGGCTCCTATATTTTACCTTGAAGTGAAATAGAGAACAATATTGGGGAGTAGATATTGAGAATTTTGCAGGGCCTCAGCCTCATCATAGTCCAGGACAAGAGATGCCAGTGAGAGAATGATCCATGCCAACATTGTGAGCTGGAATGGTAACGTTAACCAGTCAGCCCAGGATTCAGAGGTAGCCACTCGGTTCTATTTATTAGTGCATGAAAATAAACTCAGGCATTTTTCAAAAACAAGGTTTGAAGGAGGAGAAAGGCTTCCTGATTAATTTCCAAATCACTTTCCTATTGCTCAAGCATCCCTGGGGAGCCCAGCATGTAGAACTTCCATTGGTTAGTGCATAATGATGTTATATCCACTTCTCCTTTGAAAATGCTTAATGACTTTTGCATTGTATTCTTCACAGGTGAAAGCCCAGCCTCTGTGGTTCTTAATGCCCCAGCAGGATTATTTTCACTAAAGATGGAAACACTGGAGTCTGAATTGACCTGTCCAATCTGCCTAGAGTTGTTTGAAGACCCCCTTCTGCTCCCTTGTGCTCATAGCCTCTGCTTCAGCTGTGCCCATCGCATCTTAGTCTCAAGCTGCAGCTCTGGTGAATCCATTGAACCCATTACTGCTTTCCAGTGTCCTACATGCAGGTATGTTATCTCGCTTAACCATCGGGGCCTGGATGGTCTCAAGAGGAATGTGACCCTGCAGAACATTATTGATCGCTTCCAGAAGGCTTCAGTGAGTGGGCCTAATTCTCCAAGTGAGAGCCGCCGGGAGAGGACTTACAGGCCCAGCTCCGCCATGTCTACTGAGCGAATTGCTTGCCAATTCTGTGAGCAGGACCCACCCCGGGATGCAGTAAAAACGTGCATCACCTGTGAGGTCTCTTACTGTGACCGCTGCCTGCGGGCCACACACCCCAACAAGAAACCTTTCACCAGCCACCGTCTGGTGGAACCAGTGCCAGACACACATCTTCGAGGGATCACCTGCCTGGACCATGAGAATGAGAAGGTGAACATGTACTGTGTATCTGACGACCAACTGATCTGTGCCTTATGCAAACTGGTGGGTCGTCACCGAGACCATCATGTCGCATCCCTGAATGATCGATTTGAGAAACTCAAGGTAAGGGATCTGGAGAAATATCCCTTATAAACTTTGTCTCTTAGTACACAGTTATACAGTTAGCAAGTTCCCTAATAAAATGGATCATTTTTCCTATGTGACAGATGAGTTAACTTTAAGTTGTTCTCAGGAGGAATAACCTCCTCACCTACAAGCTCTCACAGGAATCTGTCTCACGTGTTGCATAAACCTTATTGCATCCATATACTTCTGGCCAGTTCTAAGGGAGTTAGCCCATGGCCTGCCATACCAGTAGTGCATTCAGGGAAAGAGCACCCTCTCTCCTCATGTAATTTGCACTAAATAGTGCACATTACATATCTTTTGCTATCATCTTTCCTCCTCTTCTTTCAAGTATGTGAATACCTGTGTAGGTGTACTATAATTAGCATATGTGCTGATTTGCATGTGTGTATATAGCAATGGGAAGGTGGGGTGTATCTCTGTGGAGGTGGAGGTGGAGGTGGAGGTGTCTGGGCATATCTATGTAGATGAAAGTTTTCTGTGGAGGACATTAGCGTATGTTTGTGTTTGCACATGCCATACACTAAAGAAAATACTGTTTGGCATTGGCCATTACAAATTGCCATTGAACACTTCACACAAGGTTCATTCTAATCCTGTCTTTAAAAACAAAACGAAACAAACACACAAGAAACTTCAGTGTGCCATGAAATCAGAAGGGATAATCAAGTATCTGAGCTACAAATTTAAATTGAAGACAAAATATACTTAATCCAGTATCAAATTTTGTGCCAGTGTTCATTATTATGGGCTACAGACTGAAGCATTTGCTTAAAGTTCTTATATTAGAAGTTCTTAGTTTCTCATTTGTGTTCTGTGCATAGAGTTTTTCTGGTGTTGTTAAGTCACAATATTTATGAGCAAGTCTAAATCCACCTACCTCACATTCATATTAACAAATGACAGATACAGCAAATTGTTTTTATCACCACTTCTTCCTGCTGTGTGGTATCATTTCTCTTAAGAAAGGAGCTATTTAACAGATTCCAGAAAAAAAGAAAACATTTAAATAGATAGCAAGATTACCACCCCAAACTAGGCCTGAGTACATAAATCAGCCTAAAAGAAAGACCCAGATAGGATAAGGAGGCTAAGAAGGCAGTGGAGATTTCCCTCCTGCCAAACTGTGGAAAACTCATTATAAATAATGCAAAAATTATGTTGGCGAGTAGTCAGAATCGGATACATTTTTCTCTTCTGTAATTGGTTGCAAGTAATACTGACAGTCATGCTGACAATGGTTTGTGTGCCTGTTTTGGTTATTATTTATATCTAATATTTATAAATCTGTACATATTGTTTATCTTTTGATTTCATCCAAGGTGATACTCTAATCCATATCAAGGCTGCAGAGAGGAATAAGCTCATTGACGTCCATTGTCAAATTTATAAAATGTTAGGCCTTTGACTTGGTTTAGTTAAAGCCCTATACTTTAAAGTTGCATAAACTGAGACTTTGATAGGTTGAGTGATTTGGTCAAAGTCACAAAACTGATTAGTAATAGGAGAGCTGGAACTGGAACTTTAGACAGAGTTAACTATCCTCTCTACTGTAGCCCACTGCCACTTTGTTTTGGACTGAAGTTTTTCCCATGAAGTGTGATTTGGAACTTAACTTTATGTTCTGGCAACTTTGCATTTCATGGGTCATAGATAAACGATTAATGGAATCAAGGAAAGGACATACTGTATAAATTTACAGTTTTAAAATGACAAAAGATAGGGGTGGGGTTGTAGGAACAGTGGGGGATATGGACAGGATAGAACAATCTTTGCCAAATATTTGCAGGTGTTGGGACTACAATAAGGCATTGGCCTTGAGAAATATTCCAAACAGAAAAATCTGTATCCATATGTACTGTTGAGATAACAAAAAGACTGGATAGAGTAAGCCTGTATCTACAGAACACCAGCTATTTGAAAACATCCGAAAACATGAAAACTCTGAATAATTGATTAGATATTTGGTGTCATGTAGCTATACCCTCATCTCCAGGGATAGATGGAACACAAAAGTATTTTTACCAAAAGATACTTTCGTCTGTGACTAATCAGTAATTTTTGGAGAAAGACAGACTAGATTTTGAATAGTTTCCCTTTAATATTTTAGGAAATGTGGAGAAAATTCTGATTATAAATTAAGTGGAAACTATTTTTGCTCATTTTTGGATGGAGACTGGAAACATATGAATCATTCCCAACTGTGTGGTTTGTTATGTTGTCTGGAACATCTTAGACTTTGGGGAGGAAAAGGGAGGTGCTGCTTGTGTGTGTGTGTGCATGGTTGGGGGGAGGTGAAGTTTCACTTTGGTTTGGTGCCAAGTGTAAAAGGATATTAATTGTTCACATTAAGTAGAGAGGAAAACTGACTTTCAGTGTCACATACACTCACTTCTTTGGGTTAATTTTAAATTAGAAAAGTATTTAGGATTATCCCCTTAATCTGCTTAATTCTTCCCCAAGGAGAAAGAGAGAGAAAGCTAACTGGCAGAAGCAATGAGGGAGACTGTCTTAACATAACTCCTCTGGCCCCGAGAGGAAAACAGCAGTCATATAGGAGAAGGAGAGGGATTGCAGTATATATATATTTACATACATCTAGGGGGCTGCTTTTCTGACCAGCAGCTAAAAGTTTATTTTTCCTTTTTGGTTCTGGAGCTTCATTATTGGCCTTTGTAACTACTTTTAATGTGCTAACCTTCCTGATCAGGATTAGTGGCTGCTAATATTTGTTATGCTATAGAGAAAAGCTCAGAATAACCAGAAACTAACCTGTCATCTTAACATGTATTCAAAATAAGGACTTTGTATAGTTGTATGATCTTATTTAGTTGTCTAGTCTACATATATGGTTAAGATTCAGGACACATGTCCTTCAGAAGGCTACCAGTGTTCCAATTAATTTTTTGAAGAATACTTGTGTTTGTAACAGTTATCATGATAGTAAGGCCTATCAGAGTATTTATTTTCTCCACTACTTTTCTCTTTTTACTTGCTAGTCCCAATATATATCTCAGTTCATGGGATATGCTACATTTCTATAAAATTGCTTCGCATTTTAGAACTTTGATTATACACATGGGGTTCTTTCCTTAGGAAAGATTGAGGGACTGGGCACAGTGGCTCACACCTATAATCCCAGCCCTCTGGGAGGTGAGGGAGGGTGGATTGCTTGAGCTCTGGAGTTCAAGACCAAACTGAGCTGAGACCTCACCTGTAGTCCCAGCTACTTGAGAGGCTAAAGTAGGAGGATTGCTTGAGCCCAAGAGTTTGAGGTTGCTGTGAGCTCTGAAGGTGCAGCACTATGCTAGGGGCAACAGAGTGAGACTCTGTCTCAAAAAACAAAAACAAACAAAACAAAAAGATTGATTTTAGTGTTTTTTGTTTTTTTTTTTTTTGAGACAGAGTTCTAAGCTATCACCATGAGTAGAGTGCCATGGCATCTTAGATCATAGCAACCTCCAACTCTTGGGCTCAAGTGATCCTTTTCCCTTAGCCTCCTTAGTAACTAGGACTACAAGCTCCTGCCATAACACGCAGATAATTCTTACATTGTTTTTAGTAGAGACAGGGTCTTGCTCTTGCTCAAGCTGATGAACTCCAGAGCTCAAGCTATCCACCCAGCTTGGCCTCCCAGAGTGATAGGATTACAAGTGTGAGCCACCACACACAGCCTATTGGCCTCTGGTTGATTCTTTTCTCTCCCCACTCCTGTACATGCACATGCAATATCAAGTCAAAGTAATAAGGGAGACGAACACACAATACAGTGTGGAGGTTATTAGCATGTTCTTGAGATCTGGACTGCCTGTCTTACTGTCCTGCTCTGTTCTTACTTCCTGTATGATCTTGGAGGAGACACTGGACGTCTCTGTTTTTTTCCTTCACCTATAACTTGAGGACAAAATACTACTGAACTCAGGTAAGTGGCTGTGGTGAGCAGGGACAGCACTTAGCACAGTCTCTTCACCTGGGCAACACAGCAAGACCCTGTCTACAAAAATAAGATAATTAGCTGGGCATGGTGGGTTACACCTGTAGTCCCAGCTACCGGAGAGGCTGAGGCAGGAGGATTACTTAAGCTTAGAAATTCAAGGCTGCAGTGAGCTATGCTTGTACTACTGCACTCCAACCTGGGCAGCAGAGTGAGATCCTACTCTTTCTTTGTTTTTGTTTTTTTTTTTTTAGAGAAAAAAACTCTTTTTTAGAGTCTCACTTTGTCACCCCCGGTAGAGTGCTGTGTCATCACAACTCACAGCAACTTCCAGCTTTTGGGCTTAGGTGATTCTTTTGCCTCAGCTTCCCGAGTAGCTGGGACTACAGGCGCCCACCACAATGGGCAAGTGCAACCCAAGACCCTACTCTTAAAAAACAAAACAAAAGCCTCATATACAGAGGGTGGCGGGTTCAAACCCGGCCCCGGCCAAACTGCAACAAAAAATAGCCAGGCGTTGTGGGCACCTGTAGTCC
Source organism: Arctocebus calabarensis (assembly GCA_963573935.1). Classification (NCBI taxonomy): domain Eukaryota; kingdom Metazoa; phylum Chordata; class Mammalia; order Primates; family Lorisidae; genus Arctocebus; species Arctocebus calabarensis. The sequence goes on along the minus strand of CAUYON010039612.1, from coordinate 7,023 downwards.
CAACTACTCAGGAGGCTGAAGCAAGAGAATTGCCTAAGCAATAAGAGCTGTAGGTTGCTGTGAACTATGACGCCATGACACTCTACCAAGGGCAACAAAGTGAGACTCTGTCTCTAAAACAAAACAAAACAGGCTTGGCGTCTATGGCTCAACGGGCTAAGGCTCCAGCCACGAACACCTGAGCTGGCAGGTTCAAATCCAGCCCGGCCCACCAAACAACAATGACACTGCAACCATAGCCGGGCGTGGCGGCAGGCGCCTGTAGTCCCAGCTACTTGGGAGGCAGAGGCAGGAGACTCGCTTGAACCCAGGAATTGGAGGTTGCTGTGAGCTGTGATGCCACGGCAGTCTATCCAGGGTGACAGCTTGAGGCTCTGTCTCAACAAAACAAAACAAAACAAACAGGGCGGCATAGCTCAGTGGGTAGGGCGCTAGCTGGTGGGTTTGAACCTGGTCCAGGCCAGGTAAAACAACAATGACAACAACAACAACAACAACTAGACGGGTGTTGTGGTGGGCGCCTGTAGTCCCAGCTACTTGGGAGGCTAAGACAAGAGAATCACTTAACCCAGGAGTTTGAGGTTGCTGTGAGCTGTGATGCTGTGGCACTCTACCCAGGGCGACAGCTTGAGACTCTCTCTCAAAAAAAAAATAAACAAAAAACAACAACAACCCAGTAGGACACTGAGACTAAAATGTTTGCTGTTGTGAGAGGGCAGTGGGGCAGAAATATCCTAGACTAAAATTAAAAACTTGTGTTCTGGGGCGGCTCCTGTGGCTCAGCGAGTAGGGCGCCGGCCCCATATACCGAAGGTGGTGGGTTCAAGCCCGGCCTCGGCCGAACTGCAAAAAACAAAAAAAAATAGCCGGGTGCTGTGGCGGGCGCCTGTAGTCCCAGCTACTCGGGAGGCTGAGGCAAGAGAATCGCTTAAGCCCAAGAGCTGGAGGTTGCTGTGAGCAGTGTGACGCCACGGCACTCTACCCAGGGCGATAAAGTGAGACTCTATTTCTACAAAAAATAAATAAATAAATAAATAAATAAATAAATAAATAAATAAATAAAATTGATAAAACCCTAACCAGGCCAACTGAGAGAGGAGAGAAAGAGAGAAAGAAAGGGAAATTACTAAAATCAGAAATGAAAGAGGATCATTACTATTGATCCATGCATATTTAAAAGATAATAAAGGAACATTATGACAACTCTATGCCCACAAATTTTATTATGTAGATGAAATGAACTGATTTCTTGAAATACACAATCTGCCAAAACTCATTCAAGGAGAAATAATCCGAATAACCCTACATTCATTAAAGAAATTGAATCAATAATTGATAAACTTATAAAAAAGAAAGTACAAGGTTCAGATGGTTTTACTGGTGAATTCTTTCAAACATTTAAAAAGAAAACTATTCTTACACCTACGTATTGGTTTATATATCATAATTTCCAGAGGATACATTTATGAAGAGGCATTTCTGGATTACAAGTACATACATTGTCAATATTTTATTAGATATTGATCCATTAAGTTTGAAATTAAAAGTAAGAAAAAAGGCTCGGTGCCTGTGGCTCAATGGGCTAAGGTTCCAGCCACGTACACCTAGGTTGGCGGGTTCAAATCCAGCCCCGGCCTGCCAAACAACAATGATGGCTGCAACAAAAAAAAATGGCCAGGTGTTGTGGCAGACGCCTGTAGTCCCAGCTACTTGGGAGGCGGAGGCAGGAGACTCGGTTGAGCCCAGGAATTGGAGATTGCTGTTAGCTGTGATGCCACAGCACTCTATCCATGGTGACAGCTTGAGGCTCTATCTCAAAAAAAAAAAAGTAAGAAAAAATGTTTAAGCCAATTAATAGAGTATTTAGTTCTCTACATAATTGCTGATGATCGATATTGTTGTTTTGTCATTTCTATAAGTTAAAATATGAATTTATTAATTTTAAACTGTATTTCTTTGAACAAAATAAATGTAAAATATTTTTCATAATTTTAGTGTCCTTTTTGTAACATATATGTTTTCAATTCGGAATAACCTTCTCATGCTCATTAGTATTATTTCAGTAATCTTAGTACCACATGTACATATAATGCTCAAATTTTCTAACTACTGTTCTAAGAGTATACCTGTTCAAGACACCTTAGTAAATTATGTAATGTTATCATTTTCATTTTACAGATAAGGAAATTAAGCATAAAAAAATTAATTGAACCATCTTAGAGTCACACACAGTTGGAAATTAAATCTGCCACACTGGCAGAATTCATACTCTTCAATGTTATGCTAATTTAATTTTCACTGGGTGGTTGTTTTTAGAATGTTCACACATACACAAACACTCACACTCATACACACTCACACACATTCACACACACACAGACTCACACATTCACACTCTTGCACACACACAGCTTTTCTAAGCAAGACAGCAAAGGCAGGAGTTAACCTATGAGTTTGATGCAATAAAAATGATTTCAATTATATTAGGGTTGAAATGTACTATAATTCAGTTTGAAATAGCAGACGGAGTAAAAGATTATACATTTTAGAATTAACATTTTTCTCAACCTTTACCTTCACCCTTTCATCTGCCATCTTCTTTTATAATTTACATTTAAACATTTTATCCACGTGACCTATTCATTCAATTTCTTTTTGAAAATGGTTGGTCATTGCCCCAACACAATGATTAAACTACATAGCCTTTATCTGCAGATTTAGCATAAATGTAGGCATGCTTCTGAATTTCCTGTTATATTGGTTTGTCAAAAAAAGGCCAAACCATACTGATTTTATTATTGTAGCTTTATAATATCTGTAGATAAGATTTTCTTATGTGCTATTAAAATTTTTTTGAATATTTTACCTATTTATTATTCCATGTATTTTTAAATTATTTTGTTGGATTCCAGGAAGAATTCTAATCACATTTCATATTACTTTTAAACATTGTTAAATTGTCTTAGTATGTAGGGGGAAATAATCAAGTTAACTACAAATAACTTTGTTTCATGTTGTTCCATATTTATACTGTGGATGTTATTTTCTTCTTGCCATCTCTAGAACTTACAGGTGAAAAAAGTTTAAAAATGTTGTGTGTGTGTATACACACAAATGAGTATTAATGTAATATATACACACACAATATATATATATTTTACTTCTTTGCTTTTTCTAATTTATTTGTATTCTGGTATTAACTATTTAGTTCTGTATTTTCTGTGAAGTTTTTATAATTGCATTTCTAAGTCTGAGTTAGAGTTTAGTTCATTAAAAACCTTGTCAATGATGAGAATAGGACATGTTTTACATTTTTCTCTGATAGCAATTTTGCCTATTTTGAGATTTAATATGTATCTTTTTCATGGTTATTTTTCTGTAGACATGGTATGAACATGTAATTATGGTGCTGAATTTTTATTTGACAAATAGTTATTTAAAAGAATATTCCTAATTTCCTAATTGTTTTTTCAATATAGGTCATTAATTACTACTGCAATTCATTTAATAACTACACATAAATTGTGTGTGTGAAACACAAATTTCTTTTTTTTTAAATGTACTGGTATTTTTGGTTGAATATAATATAATATAATATCTGATATGAGCATTAGAAAATGAGGTACTCCTGTAAAGTGAAAATGTTCTCTACTATTCAGACTTTTTCTTTTTTTTTTTTTTACTTGACCTATCAAATCAAAGACTAAAGCTGTTAAAAGATGCTGTTGTAATTTTGTTTTCTCTTTTCTTTTATATTTCTGAAGACATTGTTACCTGGGCCAGTTCCTTTCATTTGCTGGCATCAGTAGTATGTTGTCCTCTGGTCTTTTTTTTTTTTTTTATTTCTGAGTGACAAAGTGGAATTTTATTTAGGAAGAATAAAGAGAAATTTTAGAGCACTTCCAGAGAGAGTTGCAGGTGGGCCCTTCTCAGGATGGAGAAGGGATGAGAGAGACGGCTGCCCTCTGTTTGGGTGGTGCTGGGAGTCTCTTTTTTTCCTCATTTGCTTTCACTGGTACTTGGGAAGAAGTGTGTGTGTGTGTGTGTGTGTGTGAGTGATGGGGGAGGACGGGGCTTAATCAAGCTGTCCCACCCAGACACCGTTCCCGATACACCGTTCCCAAGTCTGTCCAGAGACCTTCTGTAGCCTGCTGACTCACCATCCTTCACCCTTGTGAGTCAAATATGACAAAGACCTCAGTGAGGGGCGGGGGAAGGTGAGGGCTCCCCTGCGAAGCTGAGCACAGGAGTAGACACATGATTTATTATTATCTCAGCTCACGAGTTCTTGCGATGGCATCCACAGCCCAAGCTTTAATTTCGGCTCTCTAAGCTAGTTGGCCCGTATTCCTCTGGCTTCAGGAAGGAAGTATAAAAATAGGATTGCAAGAGATGCGATGATCACTTTGTATTCAAAACAGCCTAACCTCAGGGAGTGACTTTTGTATATTTAAGTGTATCTTATTAAAAACGGTTTCAGGAAGATCACCTTAACAGGTGTGTCTCAGTGGTGGTGGCTGTGCTCTGTCACTGGGGAGAGAGGCTGGAAGTTCGGTGTTAGACCCAGAGGAAGCCACAAGCTTCTGATGGGCGAGACACTTAGGGTGACAACTTGTTTTTTAAAAAGCCAACAGAGCTTTGCAGAGGACTCATACTTACTTTATTTTGTTTTTCCATTGGCCGTGGCGGTATGACCACTGCCATGATGGTGGCGGAATGACCAATAGACTAACAGCAACAACACAACAAATTCAAAACCTGGAAATCAGTAAAAAACCTAGCTTTTAAAAAGCCCACAGAGCTTTGCAGAGGACTTATACTTACTTTATTTTGTCTTTCCATTGACCGTGGCGGTATGACCACCACCATGATACTGTGGTGGTATGGCCAATAGACTAACAAAAAAATAATAATAATTCAAAACCTGGTGATCAGTATTACCATTGGAGCATCCTTCTCAATAAATGTCATTGTGTACCACTCTCCACCATTCTGCCCACCCTCTGCAGCTTGGTCTAGGACTTAACCTGGAATTTTGTAATCGGAGACTCTTAAGTCATATGCTGATGTGAGCAGAAAGGAATCACTAGATTCTAATCACGTCTGAATCCAGCATACCCAAGTGTCCTGGATCTTTCCCTCCCGTCTTTGTACACATAGACCATGTCAGGACTCACCTCAGCACTATTACTCCTGTTCCCCATTCTTGATCAGATAGTACGAGTTCCTCCCATCAACCTAGATCAGTGGTTCTCAACCTTCCTAATGCCACATCCCTTTAATACAGTTCCTGTGGGTTGAGAACTGCTGATATAGGTCAATACTTCTAAATGTTCCAAATCAAGTTATAAACTAAAATGGTACATACTCCTACCTTGACAAACAGATTTATAATAGCCTGGAACAGTGCTTCTCAACCCTCCTCATGCCGTAGCCCTTTAATACAGTTCCTGTGGGTTACGATCCACCAGTTGAGAATCGCTGACCTGGAAGTTCAGGCTTAAGAATGGAATTCCCAAACACCTTGAGTTTGGGCTTCCCTTCAAGTTGTACCTTGCCAGTGGACTCTCTGTTTTGACAGCCCTCCTTGAACTGTGTGTGATAATACTCAGTTATAGATTGCATTAAAAAAAAAAAATTACTTGCATTGATCTTCTGATAGTCACACCAGCAAGGAAACTCCTTGCATGCCGTATCTTTCTCCCACCTCTCCTTGACCTACTCTGGCAAAATGTTTTTCAGTTAAGTCTTAGGAGATTCAATTACTTTTTTCCAACCCTCAGGAAAGAACTGGCATGGCTTTAGTTTAGTTCTGCAGAGAGATTTGCAGTTTCTCATGTGTAAGTAAAAGTTTGAACCCAAAGATGGTTCATAGGAGTGTAATTTCTGATTCGCGTCTATTCTCATTTGCCTTGGCGGAAGCCTCTTCCCCTGCTGCTCTCAGCAATGAGGCGTTCGTTTGGACTCTTTGGCCCGTGTGCCATTTTCAGAGACTGGAACTCTCTTGCAGGCACATGCGCGCTCTGGGTGGGATGAACCTGTCCCTTCTCAGCAGCACTCAAGATCGGGTGCCTTGCTTTCATGTCCAAATCCCATCTATTTCAATGTACAGTAATTACACCATGTCGAGTTTCTTCCTATAGCAGTATGCATCTTACAGCCCACCGTCTGGCACCTCCTGTCATCTGCAAAGGGGGCTAGGAGCAGAACGAGCTGTGTACAAAAGAACAAATTCATCGAGCCCACAAACTCCCCACCCCACTCGCTGCCAGAACCTCCCCACTTCCAGAGCTAGGAGGGCAGCACAACCCCCCACCACTTTGCCATCCAGCAACACAGCCTGAAGTCTGGATAGTAGGGAAGTTTTGTCTACCATCAATTCAGAGGAGTATTTCAGACACAACTCCAGCCATGGCCAGATGGATTAGACTGAATCACTCTCTCTCTCTGTGCTTGTGGTTGGAGTGGGCTAGGGAAGAGGCTGAGGATGGGAAGAAAGGTATAGTCACTTTGGCTTCCATGAATTCAGAAAAAACCAAGTATCGTTTTTCTGTAATTCTGACAATGGATGTGTTGTATCTTAGACTCCAGAGGTTAGTGCAAATGTGCTCTTGGTCAGGAGGAATAAGAGCAGTAAGAAGATGTGCTTCAGGAAGGAGTTTCAGAGAAGTATGAATTCACACCCACCTTGAAGCACCCAGTGACCTCCAGGGCATTCACCTGGCACCAATCTGAGCTTGTTAGATTGGGCTGAATCATCAAGCGAAGAGCATGCAGCTGGTGTTAGATTCTTCCATCCTGGAGGCTGACTATCTTAAGGCAGTGATTTTTCAGCCAGTGTGCCAAGAGGATCTTAAGTGTGCTGCAAACAATTTTGAAAGATCACCAATTAAATTATTTTCAAAAGACTCAGCGCCTGTGGCTCAGCGGGCTAAGGCACCAGCCACGTACACCTGAGCTGGCGGGTTCAAATCCAGCCCGAGCCCACCAAACAACAATGACGGCTGCAACCAAAAAATGGCC
>CAUYON010039608.1:0-19973 GCA_963573935.1 Arctocebus calabarensis | reverse complement strand
TGGATACCCTTGATCGCCTTTTCTTCCCTGATTGCGATGGCTAAAACTTCCATTACAATGTTGAAGAGCAGAGAAGAAAATGGGCAACCATTGCCTGGTTCCTGATCTGTGTGGAAATTGTTTCAATTTAACTCCATTATTGGCTGTGGGTTTGTTGTAGATGGCCTCTATCAGTTTAAGAAATGTCCCTTCTATACCAATTTTTTTTAAGTGTTCTGATCATAAAGGGATGCTGGCTATTGTCAAAGGCTTTTTCTGCATCAATTGAGAGAATCACATGGTCTTTATTTTTTAGTTTGTTTATGTGCTGAATTACATTTATAGATTTATGTATATTGAACCAGCCTTGAGACCCTAGGTTAAAGCCCACTTGGTCATGGTGTATAATTTGTTTGATGTGTTGTTGGATTCCTTTGGTTAGGATCTTGTTAAATATTTTTGCATCGATATTTGTTAGTGATATTGGTCTATAATTTTCTTTTCTTGTTGGGTCTTTCCCTGGGTTAGGGATCAAGGTGATGTTTGCTTCATAGAATGTGTTGGGGAATATTCCTTCTTTTTCTATATTTTGGAAGAGGTTTAGTAATATAGGTACTAATTCCTCTTTAGAGGTTTGGTAGAATTCTGATGTGAAGCCATCTGGTCCTGGGCTTTTCTTTTTAGGGAGATTTTTTTATAGTTGATGCTATTTCAGAACTTGATATAGGCCTGTTCAACGTTTCCACTACATTCTGGCTAAGTCTTGGAAGGTGGCATGCTTCCAAGTATTGGTCGATCTTTCAGATTTTCATATTTCTGAGAGTAGAGTTTCTTGTAATATTCATTAAGGATTTTTTTAATTTCTGAGGGGTCTGTTATTATTTTGTCTTTACCATTTCTGAATGATGAAATTAGAGATTTTACTCTTTTTTTTCTGGTTAGGTTAGCCAAAGGTTTATCTATTTTATTGACCTTTTAAAAAAAACAACTTTTTGATTTATTGATCTGTTGTATAATTCTTTGTTTTCAATTTCATTTAATTCTGCTCTGATTTTGGTTATTTCTTTTCTTCTGCTCAGTTTGGGGTTGGAATGTTCTTCCTCCTCCAATCCTTAAGATGTCCCATTAAGTTGTTAACTTCCTCTCTTTGCGTTTTCTTGAGGAAGGTTTGCAGTGCTATAAATTTTCCTCTTAGGACTGCCTTTGCAGTATCCCAGAGGTTCTGATAATTTGTTTCTGCATTGTCATTTTGTTCCCCAAATTTGGTAATTTCCTTCTTAATCTCATCTCTGACCCATCTATCCTTCAACATAAGGGTGTTTACCTTCCATGTTTTTGTATGAGTATGCAGATTCCTGTTGTTATTGAGTTCAACTTTTATTTCATGATGGTCTGAGAAGATGGAAGGAATGATTTCTATTTTTTAAAATTTGGTCTGTTTAGACTTATAACCAAGGTTGTGATCGATTTTGGAGTATGTTCCTTGGGCTGATAAGAAGGATGTGTCTCCCAGTTTTGTTGGGATGAAATGTAGATGTCTGTTAAATCCAGATGTTGAATAGTTAAGTTTGAATCTAAATTTCTTTACTTAGCTTCTTTTTGGAGGATCTATCCAGCACTGCTAAAGGGGTTTTAAAACTCTGACTACTATGGAGCTTGAGGTAATCAAGTTGCTCATGTCTGTTAGAGTTTCTCTTATAAGTTGAGGCACATTCTGGTTGGGTGAATAAATATTAATAATTGAAATCTCATCATATTGAGTATTACCTTTAACAAATATAAAGTGTTCATCCTTATCCTTCCTTATTTTGGTTGGTTTAAAGCCTATTTTATCTGTGAATAGGAGTGTAACACCTGCTTTTTTCTCTTTTCCATTTGCCTGGAGTATAGATTACCATCCCTTCACCTTTAGTCTATATTATCTTTTAAGGTAAGATGAGATTCTTGTACGCAGCAGATATCTGGCTTGAATTTTTGAATCCATTCAGCCAATCTGTGCCTCATGAGGGGACAATTTAAACCATTCACATTAGTTGAGAATATTAATAAGCCTTTTAAAATTCCAGTGGAAATTTTTAATCCTTTTGCCACAGTGGAAGTTGGAATTTGATCAAAATATGTCTGAGAATATCCTGGAGATCTGATTTAGTTATGGGAAATTTATTCAACATGTGGATGTCATTAAATTATTTAATTTCTCCATTGTAAATGAAACTCAGTTTAGCTGGATACAGGATCCTGGGTTGAAAGTTATTTTGTTTTAGGAGATTAAAAGTTGGTGACCATCCTCTTCTAGCTTGAAAGGGTTCAGTAGAGAGATCTACAGTTATTTTAACATTCTTCGCCTTGTAGGTTATAGTTTTCTTATGTCTTGCTGCTTTCAGAATTTTCTTTTTCATATTAACTTTAATGAGATTGATTATGTTGTGTTTGGGTGATGTCTTTTGCGGGTTGAGTTGTTCTGGAGTCCTGAAACTGTCTGCTATCTGAATTTCAGAGTCTCTTGGCATGTCTAGAAAGTTCTCTTTCATAATCTCATGAAGAAGAGACTCTGTGTGTTGTGAAGCCTATTGTATCCTACTACTTCGCTACTTCACTTTCGGGGATCCCTATGAGGCAAATATTGGTTTTCTTCAAATCATTCCAGAGATCTCTGAGAGAGTGATTTGTTTTTGCCTTCCATTTTTCTTCCTCTTTGATGGTTTGGGAGCCTTTGAAAGTTTTGTCTTCAATGTCAGAATCCTTTCTTCTGCTGGCTTCATTCTGTTACTGAGGGATTCTGCTGTATTTCTCAGATCTTTGAGAGCTGCAACTTCTTGTCTCAATGTGTCAAAATCTTTGGTCATTTTGTCTTTGTATTCATTGAATTCTTGAGACATCTTTTGGGTTACTACTTGAAAGTCTAATTCCATCTTTACCTCTATTCTGTTGCTCTTATTTGCTATCCAGATTCTGAATTCATTTTCTGACATCTCAGCTATTTGTTTATGCCTGAGATCTTGTGCTGTGCCTGCCTTTTTGTTCCTCAGAGGAGTTGATCTACTCTGATTATTCATATTGCCAGAATTTTTCCGTCAATTCCACCCCATGATTGTTTTTCACCGTTGTCTCTCAGAGACACCAACAGTCCTCCGAGTTGTGGAGGTGTCTTTCCAAGATTAAACTCCAGCAGGATCACTCTATTTTTGCTGGAACTTTATAGGGAGTGACCCTACTTGGTTCCTCTGGGACTACCCCAGCCAGGGAGTTCTGACTGCAGGAGTAGCTCCCGAGTGTGGCACCCCCGGATCCATCAGCAGGGCGGTGGATGGCGCACATGGTTCTGAGAGTGCCAGATGTGTGGTGACGTTGAAAGCCCACGGCTCCAGCAGTCTCTGGCCAGGAGGAGCACTCCATGCAGAGGCAGGGAGGGCTCCAGAGGAAGAGCCCTGTTTCTGCGGCTTCCAGAGTCCCTGACTAGATGAGTGGGGCCAGTTCAGAGAAGCAGGAAGGGTATGGGAGGGAGGACATGGCATGCATGGCTCCTGGAGTCCCTGGTTGGAGGCAGGCATGCGGAGATCCAGCGAGTGCTGTGCAGGGCCTCGCAGTCCCCAGTGGAGTCCCTGAACAGAGGTGGGCCTGCAGAGGCCCTGTGAGTGGGGGGCGCGGGACCACATGGTTGCTGGCAAAATCCCTGGCTCAAGGAGGGCCTGCGGAGGCCCGGCAGCCATGGGGCGCGGGACTGCTCAGTCGCCGGGGGAGTCCCTTGCTGGGGGCAGACCTGCGGAGACCTAATGGATGTGGGACATGGAGCCTCACAGTTCCTTGCGGGGTCCCTGGCAGAAGGTGGGCCTGTGGAGGCCTAGCAGGTGCTGGATGTGGGGTGCAGGGCCATGCAGTGGCTGGCGGAGTCCTTGGCCAGAAGCAGTCCTGCTGAGGCCTGGTGGGGGTGGGGCACGGGACCTTTTTTATAGTTTTAATGGCCTTTCTTTTTGTCTCTTGCTCTAACTCAATTTCATATACATTTAATGCTTTCCAAATGTTCCATTATGGTGTTTCCTGAGTCTCCTGCCCACCTTTCCCTCCCTCCTGCAGCTCTGTCTCCACTAGTCCCCAAGTAGACTGCTTGTTCTCTCCGTCTCTGCCTGCTACTGCACTTTCCTTCTCTTTGACAATCTCTGGGACATTGTTTCCTGGGTTCCTTGGTTTCTTCACCCATGTTCCCAAAGCATGCATACTGGATATGCATATCTTAAGTCTGGATAACCAAAATATCTTTATTCTGTGATTATATTTGATTGATAGATTGACTGCGTATAAAATTCTAGGCTGAAACTCTTTTTCTCTCAAAATGCAATGCGTTCTTTAGCTTCCTTCTGCTCCATTAGAGTAAAACTCAAAATAATTTTGATTCTCAATCTTTTGTATTTAGACTTTGGGCTTTTCCTGTCTTCTCTTCATGCTTAGTTTTCTAAAATTTGCAAAGAGTGTTTGTGTGGCTCTCCTTTTACATATTAATGTGCCTTTTCAACATAGAGACTGAATTTCCTTCAGTCTGGAAAATTTACATCTGCCTTTCTACAGCTTAGTCATGTATTGAACCTTCTAGGTTTATATTTTAAGCACCTATTTTTAGTTTATTTTATCTCTTTATCTTATTCTTTTATTCCCTTGGATATTTCCTTCACTTAAATTCTAGCCTGTTTATTGAAGGTTGGGTTTTTTAAAAATATCTTTCCTTCAATTTTTATAGCATCATTCTGATATTAGTTTACAAATGGAATATTTTCTCACTATCTCTTTGAGGATATGAAATAAAATTTATTTGTAATTTTCTTTTGCTTTCTCATTTATCACTGTTTTCTCTTGTTTATTTTTTTCCATTTGTGAAAGCTCTTCTTAGAAACCCCAATTGTATTTCAAGTCTTGCTTTAATTAGGTATTTATTTCTGAAATATATTTTAACATTAATTTAATAATTCAATCATCCAAATATGGAATAGGTATTGCATTTCAGATACAAATAAAATTAATGTATGCTCACAGAAATTTGGTCCTATAATAAAGTGTGACAGTTTTTTTCAATACTTACCACCTTTATTTTCCTTTCCTAGAAGAATTTCCAGAAGAGTCATGAAAAACAAACAAAAAAAAACTTGTTAGCAAATCTAGATAGAAGCACTGTGCCTATTCCTTCAAATCCTATTGTTAAAAGGCATTTTACTTTGTGCAAGTACAGAAAATACAGCAATTTAACTATACATGTTCATTTATACTTAGATAGTAATCACAAGGACCCTCTATGGAATTAATTCTGGATTTTTTCCACATGTGTTTGTGATTAATGGTGTAGTATATTCAGTGAAATTATACATTAGATTATTCAATGGGATTTTTAAGATACAAGTATTTGTAGCAAGAAAGGATATTCTCAGAATTTGGCTCTGTGCCTGTGGCTCAACGGGCTAAGGCGCTAGCCATGTACACCTGAGCTGGTGGGTTCGAATCCAGCCTGGGCCCGCCAAATAACAATGATGGCTGCAACCAAAAAATGGCCAGGCGTTGTGGCGGGCACCTGTAGTCCTAGCTACTTGGGAGGCAGAGGCAAGAGACTCGCTTGAGCCCAGGAATTGGAGGTTGCTGTGAGCTGTGATACCACAGCACTCTATCTAGGGTGACAGATTGAGGCTCTGTCTCAAAGAAAAAAAAAAAGAGAGAGAAAGGATATTCTCAGAATTTAACTCCTCACAAAATGCATCCCATGGTGTAATTAGTGCCTTCAGCAATTGCTATTGCCTATCTGAGTTAGTATACTTATCCCTGTCAGCAAGATTGAAATTATTTCTCCTAGCTGTTAAGCTGCTATTCTGAAATCATAAGTCTATATACTCAAAATAGGCAATTTTCTATATTAATGCCTTAAAATTATTTTAAATAAATTATATATTTTTTCCAAATGTTAATGCCATAATTAAGCATAAGGCCAAAAAGCCATCAGTGTCTTGCTGGGTAGGACTTTATTAAGGCAATATTGCTTAAGTTAGAGCAAAAGCAAAAAGAAGGGGGAAGAAGAAAAGAAAAGTGCTCAGGAATTGTCTTCCCTGTGAAGCTTTGGGTTGAACTCCCCAGCATCACCAGTCTGCCCCATGCTGGCAGTGCTCCAAGGCTGGGACCATGCGGGGCATGGGCTGAGAGTAGTGGTGCTCCGGGCGACGTCTCCCATTGTACTTCTTCAGTGGGACGTGTCAGCTGGGACAAAGGGCAGAGTGGGAGAATGATTCAATCATGGCAGACATTGTTTTGACTTTTTATCTCATGTCACCTTTGAGCACGTGGATAAGCTGAGCGGTTGGGTGGCATGACCTCCTCTACAGTCTCATTCCCTATGGTCATTCTCAGGGATGGCTCTCATGGTGCTGGGAGACCTTGTGTGGCCCATCGTGTGTTAAGTGGAAGTCTTTGCCCCCTCAATATGTACTTACTTATGGTTTAAAAACTGAGCTATACACTTTCAAGTACCATTTATATAAAATACATTGCAAAATTCCTTTTCTTTGCTTCAGTCGCTGGCCATTGACCTATCCATGTGACTGTCACCCAGGGATTCTGACCTTGAGCAGGTTCTCTCACTGGGTGAATTTTGCTGTTGACATAGCTACTGCCAATCCACTAATGTTACAAACACTTTTCTTTTCTGAAACTCTTCCCTGAGCATTAGTTTTGCACTTTGGGTTTCTTCCTGGAGTGCTCACAGGCACTGCACATTAACCGTGCCCTCAAAGTAAATTTGTCTTTCTTTTGGACCTCTCCCCACAATGTTGCACCCCAGGTTGTGGTCATTATCATCTCTCCTGTCTCTGTTCAGAAGATTCTCAGAATCCTCTTTGCTGCCGCCCCCTGTTGGTTCCTTCAGCCACACCCTCTCAGGAACTCTCTCTAGGACTAATTCAAGCTGGGATTCCTGCCTCCTAAGTTTGGCATTCCAGAAAAGGCCAATGGGATCCTGCCCTCCCACCCACTGCCTAGATGTAGTTGCCTGGAGCTACCTATTGTTTTGAGAAAACAGATTCTAGAACAGAAAACATTCCTGGGGCAGGTGACCCTTCTGTGAGAGTCCACTCATAGCAGTTCAATTCCATGGGCTCTTTTCCCCCTCTCCCCTCCTTAGCCCACACTTCCCACTGTACAAAAAGAAGGGCTGCATCACACCTCTTCAGGATTATATTGTGGGGCATACATCATCATTCCAAAAAATCTTAGGGTACCAACCAACAAGACAATATTTAGTGGGGAAAAAATAACCCACCTCCTCCATCCCTCACAATGGTCAGTGACACTTTTATTCCTGAACTAGAGTCCAGAGAGACACTTACCCCTTATTACATACAGGCACCAAATTCATGGTAAGGCTCTTAGCTTTCCAACCATTTGTATTTATAAGTGGAAGCTCAGAAACAAAATGAGCATCATGCTGATGTATATATTAACATGTTCATTTAGTTGGAAGGTAAAATCAGAATCTTTTCTTTCTGATTAACTTCTTGATTAAAAAAAGAAGACAGGAATTGCCAATTAGAGTTTGGCAGAAACTTTCCAAACCTTGAATGAACCAAATCTGCAAATTTAGAGTTTCAAAGAATACCTAAAACATGCTGTACAGAGTGAATGTATATATACTGAACCTTACTGACAAAGTGTACAGTGTGAGTAAGGTCGTATTATGCAATAAAGGAAAACTATTTTGTCAAATGATAATCTAATACCAAAGGGCCGTTACATGTGAATTATTTTTATTTTTTTCACCCAATCCTTGCTGAGCATCTAAATGATGCATCTAAATGAGAAAGTAGCAGGGACAATTCAAAGTGATTTGGGCTGGGCACAGTGGCTCCTGCTTATAAGCCTAGCACTCTGGGAGGCCAAGGCAGGAGGATCAATTGATGCAAGGACTTGGAGACCAGCCTACGTAAGAGGGAAACACTGTCTCTCTGTCTTTACTGAAAATAGAAAACATTAGACACAAACACAATGGCACATATTTGTAGCCCCACCTTCTCAGGAGGCTGAAACAAGAGGATTGCTTGAACCCAAGAGTTTGAGATGGCAGAGCTATGATGATTCCACTGCACTCTAGTTGGAGCGGGACAGCAGGATTGGTCTCTAAAACAAAACAAAGAGGTCACACTTCTTGGTATAGCTTCTAGGTGTATATACTTCCCAGAAATTAAGAAAGTAAATGATTCTTATGACTAATGAACAAATACTTTCACAGGTCGGTGGTGTCAGTTTCTTTACTTTCAGAGAATGTCAAAAATGACCCACCTAGAATATCAGCAGATATGATTTCAAATAACTTTGCCATTAGGCCACCATATTATTTTTGGTGCATGATTCAGAAGAAATTCAGTGTTGATGGATCTTGCTCTAGGGAAATTTCACTTTCTTATTTATTATGTTATCTGGTATTTCTCAGGGCTTAAATCTATGGAAAGGAGCAATAGGGGTCGGGTGCAGTCCCAGAACTTTGGGAAACCAAGGCAGGAGGATAACTTGAACCCAGAAATTTGAGGCGATAGTGAGCTATGATTACCACCACTGTACTCCAGACTGGGAATGGAGGAAGACTCTGGAAATGCTGCATAAGCTTATCTCAATTTAGCAATAGGTGGTATTCTTCCACAGTTTCATGAACTAAAAGGCAAGGAAGGATTCAGCTCCCTCTGAAAAGCTGTATTTAGACAAAATTTTACATATTGTCTAAAAATTATCACAATGTGTTCTTTTTTTATCAGTTATAAACTTTTTTTTCCTCATGTAACACATTACATGTAGATTTAGTTTTATGTTGCAAAGAAATATTCAAGTCATTTTGATTTGATGTGATATTACACAAAAATGCTACATTCCTATAGAAAACTTCTTCTAATAATTCACGTTGCTAGTTCTGTTCTTCATACAAACTAACTTTTTTCACAGAGATAAAATTTTGGCTAATACCTGTCCCTGCAATACCCAACACATTTTAAAATGGTAAGGGAACACATCATCCTTCAACTTTAGTATGTTATGAAACTGACAATGCCACAAATGTAGTTACCAATGCTTATAACTTGTTGCTAAGTGACACTTAAGACAATAGTTTTAGCACAGAGATTTTCCTGATATTGTGACTTAGCCCTGGCTTTATGCTTCAAGATAAATGTCATAAAGAGCATCTGGATCTGTTAATATTTTTTTTTAATATGTGCAGTAAATCCTATATGTTTTCCTGTCATGGAAAGTGCACCATCTGTGCATACACTCATTAAATTTACAAAGTTCATTTATTAACTTTATGACATTTATCTTGAAAGTTGTCGAAGGTATCTAGTCCTTGTATTCAGTAGAGTGCCTAATGAGATTAACTCTTAATAACAAAAACATCTTCTGTTCTACCCCAAATGAAGCATAAAGACAGTGCTAAGTCAGTAACATTAGTTGAGTCATCCAAAAGGAGTGAATGATATTTATTTTCCTTTTGAAGTATTGTATGAAGTTGTTCTTTTAAGTTTAAATCCAATTCATGCTGTTGATCAGTTGCTTGTACTTTGAAACCTTATCAGGATCTAAGCATCCTACAACTTAAACAATATATTCTTTCACATTTTCTACATCATCCATAGGCTTCCATTTTCCCCCAAGGACATAAGCTACTTTATAAGTTGCTTCAGTGGCGTTATTTCATTGTCTTACTTGCTGCTTGAAAGAATTGTCATAACTTTTGCTTTTCATCTTTTCATTCATACAATAAAACCTTTTGCCTTCTCCCTTTAATTTTAAATATTTGTGGTCCTTATGAGTGTTATAATGCTGATGAGCATTGAATTTCTTTAATTTCAATAATGCAGTAACACAAAGCAAGTAAATCATCTTATCTTCAGCCGAAATAAGATAATATTGCAATTCCTAATCTTCATTTAAAAATATGCTTTCTTCTTTTAGAATTCTCATTCTTTGACGTGAAGTACTGGTAAGCAGAAAGAATTAAAAAAATACAGTTGAGCTATGCAACTATTCAAAAATTGGACTTCAAATAGAAACATAGTACACTGTTATTGAAAGCTGATAACAGACTGGCATACTTGACCCCCATAAACTGTCCAGCCTGGTGTGTTAATGGCACCAGTCAGGGAGGTTAGAACTCAATCACCTGCATGGTAGCCATCATTTAGCCTTTATTGCTTACTAATGTTCTTATTATGCTGGTCAATCTGGGAGAATTATGTCATTGAAACTTTTTTTATTCTTTGAACATGTTAAATATGTTCATTTTAAAAGTAAAAGAAAAATGCCAAAGACAAAAATGTATTAATAAAAATAAAAGGATTTTTTGAGATTGTGTCTCAAAAATTTTTTTTAAAAAAGACATGCAGGGGCCGGGCATGGTGGCTCACTCTGGGAGGCTGAAGTGGGTTTATTCTTTGAACATATACTAAATATGTTCATTTTGAAAGTAAAATAAAAATATCCTGACAAAAATGTATTAATAAAAGTAAAAGGATTTGTTCTATTAAATTTGAATTCAGTTAAAAGGCCACACTTAAGGACCTAGAAGGCTGCTGATTACCGACCCATGCTATGTGCAGATTTAACTGCAATCTTTCTCAAAATCTCAGTGACTTTTCTTGCAAAAATAGAACATCCCATCCTAAGATTTGTATGGAATCTCAGTAGATCCCCAAATAGCCAAAGCTATCTATTTGAAAGATTCATATTTCTTGATTTTGAAACTTAACTACAAAGGTACAGTTGTTAAAAACAGGATGGTACTAGTAAAGACAGACATCTAGGCCATTGGAATAGAATAGAGAACCCACACATGATCCCTCAAATGTATGGTCAGATGATTTTTAATATGGGTGCCCAAAACATTCACCCTTATCCCGTGGAAAGGAAGAGACAATCTTTTCAACAAATGATGTTAGAGAAACTGACATCTACGTGCAAAAGAAAAAAGTTTGACCTTTAACAGCATATACCAAAAAATGACTGAAATGTGTCAAAAACCTAAATGTAAGACTTTAGGAGAAAACAGAAAAGGAAAAATCCCATGACATTGGATTTGGCAGCATTTTTTGGAGTGCATACCAAATGCATAGGCAACAAACTTTAAAATAAATAAATTGGACTGGGTCAAAATTAAACTTTTGTGCATCAAAGCACTCTATCAACAGAGTGAAATGACAACCTATTGAATGGGAGAAAATACTTAAACATTATTTATCTTCCATTAAAACATCTTTGGCTATATCTTTTTTCACAGTTTCACAGTTCTCTCTGTAGAGATGCTTCACATCCTTTGTTAAGTATATTCCGAGGTATTTCATTTTCTTTGAAGCTACTATGAAGGGTATTGTGCCTTTGAATTCTCTCCTTGACAGTTGTTGGCAGATATGAAGGCTACTTACTGATTTGTGAACATTGATTTTATATCCTGAGAGGTTACTGTGTTTCTATATCACTTCCAAGAGAATTATGGCTGCATCTTTTGGATTTTCTAAGTATATAATCATATCATCACCAAAGAGTGAAAGTTTGATCTCCTCTGTCCCTATTTGAATACCTTTGATATCCTACTATTACCTGATTCCATTTGCTAGAACTTCCAGCACTATCTGAAACAGTAGTGGCAAATCCTTGTCTGATTCCAGTTGTAAGTGAAAATATTTCTAGTTTTTCTCTGTTGAGTATGATATTGGCTGTGGCTTTGTTGTAAATGGCACCTGTTAGTTTAAGAAATGTCTCATTTAAGCATTCTTATTAGAAAGAATGCTGTATTTTGTCAAATGCTTTTTCTGCATCTATTAAGAGAATCATATGGTCTTTATTTTTGTTTATGTGTTGAATAACATTTATGGATTTGCATATATTAAACCAGCCCTGCATCACTGGGATGAACCCAGCCTGGTTGTGATATATATTTTTTTGATGTGTAGCTGAATTCTGTTTGCTAGAAATTTATTATTTTTGTATTGATATTCATTAATATAATGGTCTGTAGTTTTCCTTTTTAAAGTCCTTTCTTGGTTTTGTTATCAAGGTGATATTTGCTTCATAGAGGGAGTTGGGAAGGGTTCTTTCTTCCTTAATGTTTTGGTATAGGTTTTACAATGTAGGTACAAGCTCTTCTTTAAAGGTTTGGTAGAGTTGTGATGTGGTCCTTTTTGCTAAAAGCTTTTTTATTGTTGATACAATTTCTATGTTTGATACTGATCTGTTCAAGAGTTCCATTTCTTCCTGGTTAAGTCTAGGGAGGTAGTGTGATTCCAGAAATTGATCCATTTCCTTCACATTTTCAAATTTCTGGGCATAAAATATTTTGTAGTATTCAGTGATGATTGTATCTCTGTGGCATCTGTTTTTATTTCCTTTTTTTTTGTTTCTGATTAAGTTTATTATTTTCTGTTTCTAGTTAATCTGTCCAAAGGTTTATCAATTTTATAAATCTTTTCAAAGAACCAACTTTTTGTTTCATTTATCTTCTGGATTTTTTTGTTGTTCTTAATTTCACTTAGTTCTGATCTGAGTTTGGATATTTCTTTTCTTTCACTTGCTTTTGGACTGGATTGCTCTTCCTTTTCCAGTTCCTTGAGGTGATGCTCATGGCTTAGAAGAATCAACACTGTAGATATACTACCCTAAGCAATCTACAGATTCAGCGAATTCCCATTAAAATATCAACATTACACTTTGAAGAACTTGAAAAAATATTTCTTTGTCTCATATGGACCAGAAAAAAATCCAAATTGCCAATGTAGTTCTCAGAAATAAAAAAAAAATCTGGAGGTATTATTTTACCAGATTTTGACTTATACTAGAAATCTATAGTATTGGTATTAGCATAAAAATAGAGACATAAATTTATGGATTTATGGATTTATGAGAACCCGGAGGTGAAACTAGCCTCATCACATCATCTGATCTTCAATAAATGAAACAAAAGCATATGGTGGGGAAAAGAATTCCTATTTAACAAATGGTGTGGGAGAACTGGATGGCTACGTGTAAAAGATGCAAATTGGATTGACACATCTCACTACTTACAGATTAACTCATGCTGGATAAAAGATTTAAATCTAAGACATAAAATGATAAGAACTGTTAAAGGAAGTGTGGGAAAATCTCTTTATGACATCAGTCTTGAGATAGGAAGAAGACCCCATTGGAAATTGCAGCAACAACAAAAATAAATAAATGAGACCTGATGAAATTAAAAAGTTTCTGTACAGCTGAGGACACAATCAACAAAACAAATAGACAGGCTTCAGAATGGGAGAAGATATTTGCATGTTACAAAACTGACAAAGCATTAATAACCAGAATCTACAAAGAACTCAAGCAACGATAAAAGAGAAAACAATTCATTAATTATTAGGTTAGAGACACGAACAGAACTTTTTCCCAAGAGTACAGATGCATGGCCAGCAAAAATGTGAAAAAATGTACACCATCCCTAATCATTAGAGAAATGAAAATCAAAACCACTTTGAGATATGCCCAGTGAGAATAGCCCACATCACAAGGTCCCAAAGCTGCAGATGCTGGCTTGGGTGCAGAAACGAGGGTATACTCCTGAACTGATGGTGTGATTGCAAGCTAATATATCCCCATTGGAAAGAAATACAGAGAAATCTCAACGAGCTAAAAAAAGACTTTCCATTTGATCCTGTAATCCCATTACTAGGTGTCAGCCCAGAAGAAAAAAGAAATTTTACCATAAGGACATGTGTACCCAAATGTTTATGGCAGCACAATTCACATTTGGTAAGATGTGGAAACAACCCAAGTGCCCATCATCATATAAATGGATTAATAAACTGTGATACACAATATTCCCTGCTACGTATGTATGTACGTGTATGTGTGTATATATATGCATATATATGTATATATATGTATGAATGCTTGTGTATGTGTATGTATATATACATGTATCTATGTATGTTTATGTGTATATACACACACGGTGTGATTGCAAACTAACATATACCATTGGAAAGAAATACAGAGAAATCTCAAAGAGCTAAAAATAGACTTCCATTCGATCTATATACACATACATACATACATACATGTATATAATCACACATACATACATATACATACATGTATATATACATACACATGCATACATATGTATACACATATGTATGTATATATACACACACATACACATACATACACACATTCCAGGGAATATTGTTCAACTGTAAAAAAAAAAAAAAGATGGAAACTTTACATCGTGTGGATTTACCTGGATGGATTTGGATAACATTCTGCTTAGTAAAGTAGCTCAAGAATGGAAAATTAAGGATCCCATGTACTCAATACTATGTTGAAACTAGTAGTTCAAAAACTATAGGCTCACACAAGAGAAAAACACAAACTCAAGAAGGGGAGAGTGGGAGCTCAATAAGTTCCCATGTAATGGGTACAATGTAAGGGGTATATGGCACTTTCTGGGTGAAGGGCTCAGTTGCCACTTAGTGTTCACCTTACAACACCAAACAGTACCTTTTATTAATCTGAAAAAAAGAGTAAAATAAAGCCATAAGAACTGAAACAAAATGACATATCTGATAAGGGGATAATATCCAAAGTATATTAAAAATGCCTACAGTTCAGAAAGAAAAAATCCATTTTAAAATTTGCAGAAGACTTAAGGAAGATGTACAAAGTTCTATTAAGCATGTGAAAAGATGTTCAACATTACTAACCATTAAGGAAATACAAATTAAGTGAGATATCACATCACAATGTTAGGAAAACTACTGTGAAAACAAACCCAGAAAATAACAGCTGTTGTCAAGGATGTAGAGAAATTGGAATTATGTGCATTCCTGAGGGAAAAATAAAATGGTACAGCCACTGTGGAAGAGAGTATGGGTGTTCCCCAAAATGTTAGAAGGTAGAATTACCCAGCAATTTCACTTCTGGGTAAACATCCCAAAGAATTGAAAGCAAGGAGGTGCGTAGGCAAGATAGCCGACTGGAGCTAGCTTTCCACAAAGGCTCCCATCCAGAAGGAGAGTGAAAGGACAGAAGTTTAGCAAGAAAGCATATGGTTTGGATCTGAGCCAAGAGAGAAGGTTGAAGAATGCACATCAACCCTGCTGAGGCAACCTGTGACCCAAAGGATACAAACAAAAGGTACAAAAATTCATCACCAAGCAGATGGGAGTCCCCTCCTCCATGAGAATGGTGCTCAGTATACACCATACAAACAAGCAAGCAGAGTTCAAATATCCTCCCATTTTATCCAACGAGAGAGACCCTCTAAAAACTAGACCTCCTTTCCCTACTAGGGTGCCATGGCACTCTTCTGCCAGGCATAAAACTGTATAAAACTATATATTCTCTACCTGCAATTTTGAACTCCCAGGACTCCCCTCCACTCTCATCCTGAAGTCTGGAAGCCTGTTCCCCCATGGAGTCCAGATTCTTGGGCATTTATCAAGGGGTGTGGATGGGGAATGGGTTCTTGCTGATCTGTGCTGATTCTCTGGCATGGGACAAAGGAGAGGATGGTCAGCTGAGAGGGAACCTCAGCCAAGAGGGAACCATACAGGAGTGGTGGTGCCCCAAGGCACAGAGTGATAGCAGCAGTAATCCTCACACCCCTGGGGATACTTTGAAAGGATACTCCCAGTCTCTCTGGGCAATGAGAGGAAGCTGAGCATCTTCTCTGGTAGCAGCCACTGGTGGAACAGATCTGGGACAGAAACGCAGGCTGCTTAGGTAAAGGGTAGGCCTGAGGTGGTACTGGCCTGGGCGGAGCACAGGGACTGGAATATGCACTCACAAAGACAGCAGACTCCTAGGGCAGGGCTGACCCAGAGTACTGTTTCACTGAGCCTCAGATGCACCCAGCCATCAGAGGATTAAAGCTGAGACAACAGCCAGCAGACAGAGGCTAGAACTGAGAGCTGAGTGCCAACTTCTGACCGTTCCTCCCAACACAAACTGCAGCCAAGACAGGGCAATGGCACAGACAGGGTTGAGTTGCTCAAACAGCCTCTGGTCCAAACAGGATTATAGCTGGGACAGAAACAAATTCTGTGAAGTTGTTTTGTTCTGTCAGCAATATCAAACAGGGGCAGAGCTGGAACTGAGTGAAATACCACAGGCCCATTAAGCACTGGAGGTTGTCAGGCTTCATATCCTCTTACTGGATGGTGGCAGAGTGTGGCACCTTGGCTGAGGAAACATAGATCTCCCTGTGACTCAGGTGCAAAACCCTGGAGCATCTGCTCATTGGAGGGAACTGGGTCACAGCCCTGCGGGGTTACTAGTGACTGGGTGTGACAGAGGTGCAAGGAGGGGAAGAAGACATTAACATTACCAGACTAATTTATTTCCTGGGTGGGTCCTTCTGACTTCCCGGAGCACCTTAGTGAGTTATACTCGAGCTGCCAGCAGACCCTTGCTATCTAGTTGCTGGAGATCTTTTTTACTCTCCCACCTGAGACTGCTGCTGACTGGGACAATTGATTTGGACCTCTTGAACTGAGCCAATCACCTGAGGACTATCCAAAGTGGTACCCTGGGTGTGTGGTTGTGGAAAGATTTTATTTTCCTTTTCCAATTGTTGCCTGTGGGGGGTGGGGTGATCCAATTGCTGGTATTTCTCCACAGTGGAGACTTCAACCTAGAGTAACTGATTCACCAGGGTAAGATAGAGACCAGATGAAAATAAGACAGAGCCACTTAGCCCCACCATACCAAGAAGGTCCCCAGTTTCTCAGACTGTAGCACTGTACAGGTCCTCGGCAAAGATCTAGGGGCATAGGTACAGACACCAGTCCCAGCTTTGGGGCAAAGGACTGGCCAATCACTACTCCTGGAGCACCCAACCCAACTTCTCCTTATCTGCTCATCTAGCCAAATGGTGTAAAATAATCATGAGGTAGAATCAGCGGAAAAGCTCTGGTAACATGAATAACCAGAGTAGATCAACCCCCCAAGGATCAATTTGGTAGACACAACTGAAGTACCCATTCATAAACAGATGGCTGAGATGTCAGAAACCGAATTCAGAATTTGGATTGCAAATAAGCTCAATAAAACAGAGGAAAGTTGGAATCAGGAATTCAAGGAGCATTTCAAAAGTTGTCTCAGGTATTCAAGGAATTCAAAGACAAAATCACCAAAGATTTTGACACATTGATACAAGAATTTGCAGCCCTCAAAGATGTGAAAAATACAGTAGAATACATCAGTAACAGAATGGAGCAAGCAGAAGAAAGGATTTCTGACAATGAAGACAAAGCTTTTGAAAGCTCCCAAACTCTCAAAGAGGAAGAGAAATGGTGAGCAAAAACAGATTGTGATCTCAGAGAGCTCTGAGATAATTAAAAGAAAAGCAATATTCGCCTGATAGGGATCCCTGAAGGCGATGAAGTGGCTTTTCAAGGCACAGTGGCTCTTCTACATGAGATTATGAAAGAGAACTTTCCAGACATGCCAAGAAATTCTGAAATTCAGGTAGCAGACAGTTTCAGAACCCCAGCATGACTCAACCTGAATAAGACATCCCTCAAGCACATCATAATTAATTTCACTAAAATTAATATGAAGGAGAAAATACTGAAAGCTGCCAGAACTAAGAAAACCATAACCTATAAGGGGAAAAATATCAGAATATCTGCAGATCTCACTGCTGAAACCTTTCACTGCTAAAAAGGATGGTCATCAACTTTTAATCTCCTAAAACAAAATAACTTTCAACCCAGGATCCTGCATCCAGCTAAAATGAGTTTCATTTATGATGGAGATATTAAATACTTTACTGACATTCACGTGTTAAATAAATTTGCCATACTAAACCAGCTCTCCAGGATATTCTCAGACCTATCCTCCACAATGACCAGCGCAATCCTCCACCACAAAAGTAAACTCATTCAGAAACTTTTGATCAAATTACAACTTCCACAGGGGCAAAAGGATTGAAAATTACAATGAACTTTCAATAAACTCAATACCCAAATTTCTATCAGGGGCATCAATATTCTCAATTAATGTGAATGGCTTAAATTGTCCTCTAAAGAGGCACAGGTTGGCTGACTGAATACAAAACCTGAGGCCAGATATCTGCTACATACAAGAATCTCAGCACACCTTAAAAGATAAATATAGAATCAAAGTAAAGGGATGGTCATCTGTATTCCAGGCAAATGGAAAGCAGAAAAAAGCAGGTGTTAATCTTATTCAGAGACAAAATTGGCTTTAATCCAACAAAAGTAAGGAAGAATAAGGAGGGACACTTCATATTTGTTAAGGGTAATACTCAATATGATGTGATTTAAATTATTAATATTTATGCACCCAACCAGAATAGGCCTCAATTTATAAGAAAAACTCTACTGGACATGAGCAAGTTGATTTCCTCCACCTCCATTGTAGTCAGAGATATTAACACTCCTTTGGCAGTGTTGGATAGATCCTCCAATAAGAAGCTAAGGTAAGAAATTTTAGATTTAAACTTAACCATTCACTGTTTGGATTGAACAGACATCTATAGAACATTTCATCGTAATAAAACTGAACACACATTCTTCTCATCAGCCCATGGACCATACTCCAAAATCGATCACATCTTAGGTCACAAGTCTACCCTCAGCAAATTTAAAAGTATAGAAATTATTCCTTGCATCTTCTCAAACCATCATGGAATAAAAGTTGAACTCAGTAGCAACAGGAATCTGTACTCATACAAAAACATGGAAGCTAAATAACCTTATGCTGAATGATAGATAGGTCATAGATGAGATTAAGAAGGAAATTACTAAATTCTTGCAACACAATGACAATGAAGACCCAGAATATCAGAACCTCTGGAATAATGCGAAGGCAGTCCTAAGAGGGAAGTTTATAGCACTGCAAGCCTTCCTCAAGAGAACAGAAAGAGAGGAAGTTAACAACTTAATGGGACATCTCAAGCAACTGGAAAGGAAGAACATTCCAATCCCAAACCTAGCACAAGAAAAGAAATAACCAAAATTAGGGCAGAATTAAATGAAATTGAAAACAAAAGAATTATACAACAGATCAATAAATCAAAAAGTTGGGTTTTTGAAAATGTTAGTAAAATAGATAAACCTTTAGTGAACGTAACCAGGAAAAAAAGAGTAAAATCTCTAATATCATCAATCAGAAATGGAAAAGGCAAAATAACAACCGACCCCTTAGAAATTCAAAAAATCCTTAATGAATATTACATGAAACTTTATTTTTAGAAATATGAAAATCTGAAGGATATTCAAGTACAAGTACGCCACCTCCCAAGACTCATCCAAAATGAAGTGGAAATGTTGAACAGGCCTATATCAAGTTCTGAAATAGCATTAACTATACAAAATCTCCCTAAAAAGAAAAGCCCAGAACCAGATGGCTTCACCTCAGAATTCCACCAAACCTTTAAAGAGGAACTAGAACCTATATCACACAATGTTTTCCAAAATATAGAAAAAGAAGGAATACTGCCCAACACATTCTATGAAGAAAACATCACCTTGATCCCCAAACCAAGGAAAGATCCTTTAAGAAAAGAAAATTATGGAGCAATATCACTAACGAATATTGATGTGAAAATATTCAACAAGATCCTAACAAACAGAATCCAGCAACACATCCAACAAATGATCATGACCATGTGTGTTTTACCCCAGGGTCTCAAGGCTGGTTCAATATAAGTAAAACTATAAATATAATACAGCACATAAACAAATTAAAAACCAAAGACCATATAATTTTTATCAATTGATGCAGAAAAAGCTTTTAATAATATCCAGCATCCCCTCCTGATCAGAACACTTAAGAAAATTGGCATAGAAGGGACATTTCTTAAACTGATAGAGGCCATCTACAGCAAACCCACAGCCAATATCATATTGAATGGAGTTAAATTGAAATCATTTCCATTCAGATCAGGAACCAGGCAAGGTTGCCCATTGTCTCCACTGCTCTTTAACATTGTA
>CAUYON010039603.1:0-33057 GCA_963573935.1 Arctocebus calabarensis | reverse complement strand
TGATACATTCATTCACCTTGCCCCTGGTGGAAGGGACTGTATTCATTTGTTTCCTGGCCAAGGAACCCATACACCTATATATACCCTGAGACTAAAGGCCTAAAGGAGGAGATGGGGAAAGACTGAGAGAGAAACGGAGAGAGCTCTCTCTCCCCACTAGAATTCTCTCCCTCTGCCAGGAGCTTTAGTGTTTTCTGTATTTTTTTCTGTGATTAAATTCTGTCTTACCACTAGGGGGTGAAGGGGAATAATTTAATGAAGACTAATAAAATACATGTTAATTGAAAAAAAAACAACAATGTTATATTTCAAAATAACTAGAAGAGAGGATATGGAATGTTCTCACAGTAAAATTATAAATGTGGTGTTAAATGTGATAAATGAGGCAATTAATATGCTACATACCTTGATTTGATCATTATACAATGTATACAGATATGGAAAATTATTACATTGTACCCCCTAAATATGTCACTTATTATGTGTCAATTAAAAATAAAATAAAACTAAATATAAAAAAAAATATCACCAAGAAAATGTTAAAATTCAGACAGTTAAAGGGGGAAAGTCAAGAGGGAAAGATTTTGAAGTATGATGAGTGCACAAGGAGACTAGCTAAGAATCTTGTAAAATATTAAACAAAAGGAAGTTTTGGGAACATAGGTGAGAGGTAAAAGGCTCATGCCAAAAAGACGGTAAAAAATACATAAAAATGTGAAAAACTTCACCCATTTCACATTGGTTGGAAGCTGGCTCTTAAAACAAGGATTAAGGGCTCAGCGCCTGTGGTTCAACGGGCTAAGGTACCAGCCACGTACACCTGAGCTGGCGGGTTTGAATCCAGTCCCCCAGCCCTCTAAACAACAATGATGGCTGCAAACAAAAAATGGCCAGGTGTTGTGGTGGGCGCCTGTAGTCCCAGCTACTTGGGAAGCGGAGGCAAGAGATTTGCTTGAGCCCAGGAATTGGAGGTTGCACTCTACCCAGCCCTTTCGCTTGTGGCTCTGTCTAAAAAAAAAAAAAAAAATTAAAAAAAAAAAAAGGATTAAGTTTGCAAGAAGTTAACTTTTTAAAAAAGCCTCCAGGTGAGCAGTCCTGAACTCTGGCACAAGAGAAGAGGAAAACTTTTGACAATCTCAGGTAGGGCCTCAGTTATCAAGCAGTAACCAACTTTCGGGTTAGTGCAAGTGTGGCCAAATACCAAGGATCATGCTCATCTCAGGTTGTAAACAGAAACTTGAAGACAAACACTATTTCCAGTTCTATTTAAGTCTTTCCAGGTTTCCTGAATACAGGTTCACTTTCACATGAGTTCACTGTGCTCTCTTGCAACACATGCGGCTCAGGAGCTGGGAAGCAACCTGCCTAATGGACCCAGCTTTCAATTATCCTCACTTCCTCAGTGAAGCGTTGCTTGACTTTCACAGGCAGAATTAGTTGCTTCCTCTTTTGGGTTTTCACTTATTATGTTGTACTGCAATGATCTGAGAGCTCTCTGAGGCAGGAGTCTCAAAAGAAGTCATATTGATACATGTGTAGAAGGATAATATTTGAAGTATTAATCAATGTGTTTAATGTGCTTCCTCCCTTGGTATTTTCTACTTTGCAAATCTGCTCCTCCCCTGCTCCCAAGCAGTTTAGGCAGCAGTCTAAACAATGGTTTTGGAAAATAATACCAAGCAGGTTATTCTCAACACTCTTTTCAACCTCTCCCCCAGCAAAAATGAAAACAAAAAAACAAACCCCAACTGAAACATACCAAAAACAAAACAAACAATCCAAAACTGTTTTGGAGATGGTGAATTGGAGTGGATATAGATCTATAGGATATAGATACTCTCGATTGAACATCCAAGGCTGAAAACTGAGAAAAGGGGGTTGCAGAGAGTCAGTGTGATGGGAGAACAACCCTGGCCTGTGCTTTTCCCTCTAGAACCCAGGGAGGCAGCAGCTCTGAAGCACTCCTGTGACCAGCACAGCATGGGGATGATTGAGGGACATAAATAGCCTGGGTCAGGGAGGACTAACAGCACGGTTGCTGTTTTCTAAGGTCCATGGACATAGGACAGCAACAAAATTTTCCAAGCCCCTGGGAAAGATAGAGAGTTAGCATGAATAGGAGGTGCTGCTTCATGCTGAGGGGCCCCTCCCGCACACACTGGCATGAATGGTGCAGCCTGTGGGCAGATGGGAACTTAACTCAGTAGACACCAATACTGTGAGGTGATTATCAAGAACCAGACAGGACAATATTCTTTTCAGAGGATGCCAATGTGGCTATATGCCCATTGAGACCAAGCCATCTTCCCTGATGTTCCTAAGCATTCTTAGAATTTAAATTGAGTTATAGAGAAATGTGGATTAATAGTAACAGCAAGCAATTACAAAGCATAGCATTTTTATGAATCAAGAACTACTCTACGACTACTGGACAGATAAAGTAATTTCATCCTTATGAGGTAGATATCATTCTTTTTAATTTATAGAAGAAACTGAAGCTTAGCAAGGGTAAGCCCATGTTGCTCAAGGTGCCCAGTGATAAGAAGCAGACCTAAAATTCAAAGAAGGACGTCTGGCTGCACAATCTGTGCTCGAATATTACAATATGGCATGTGCCGGCACTGGGGATGGCACTTTCCTTACCCCATGTTAATATGTATTGAACGAGTGAATGACTGTATGCCTACCTTGGGTTCCTTGTACCTGTTTTATAGTTCATTTAACATAGCTCTAAGGTAAACTACAAATATAAGTTCTTTCACCCAAAAAGGGCAACATTATTCTAATATGTGCTTACTCTTGATTTTAGTCAAAAGGTCAAGAAGTGATCTAATATGTTTTTAAAGAAATGCTTTCCATACAATTTTTTTTTTAGGTTAAGGAATAAATGTGTCTCTTGCTTTTCCTATTATTTTACTTAAGACATTCCCACTGACTCACCTGTCCTCAATCAAATATTCTGTTTTATTCTTCCTTATCTTTTATTCACATCATCATAATTACCTCTTACACAATCCTAGTGATTTTAAAATAATTACCTGTCTAATTAATAAACATAGTGATCTCCCAGTTTCTAATTTATTATTTTATATAAAGAATTTTTTAACAATTTGTTATTGACTCTTTAACATAATAAATATCTGTTCATAGAACTGACTAATGGTAATCGTAAAGCTAAACTACTAAAAAGTTTGACCATAGATAGCTTTGTTTTATTTAACTCCCAAAGATGTGTAAGCAAGATAAATAGAGCCCCAAGGTGAGAAGTTTTTATGAAAGACACAAGAAGACATGACAGGCGTTCCCAAAACGCCTCCAATCACCAGCTGTCAAGTGTCATGGCAAAGAAAGCATGCACGGCCACTAGAGGATGGTGATGGTTTAGACCAGCAGTTCTCAACCTGTGGGTTGCCACCCACAGGAACTGTATTAAAGGGTCACGGCATTAGGAGGGTTGAGAACCACTGGTTTAGACAGACATGGAGGAAGAAGAATGGCATTTCAGGTGAGAAACAGAACATAAGTTAATATACAGAGCTAAGAAAAAGCAAGGTAAACAAACCCTCATACCTCCTGCCTGGAGATACACACATATACATAAACACATGCATAGATATGTGTGTGTGTGTGTATATATGTACATGTGTACGTATATGTATATTTATTTTTCAGGTTCTCTTGAGATGTGACTAGAATGAGCCTCAGCAGCTCTGCACAGCAGGAGCTGCAAAGTGATGGCCATGTTTTGTAAGCAGTACAAGATGAGTAGGGTTGCCTGTCCCTTAAGGGCTGGGAGGTTCTCTAGTTTACCAAAGTTCTCAACAAGCCCTCTGCTCTCATTACAGGCCTGGTCTCTGTAAGCTGATAAATCTATGATCCTAGAGCATTGGTTCTCCATCGTGTAGGTTGCAAATCTTACAAGACTATTAAAAATAGAAATACCTGAGTTGTACCAACTGAATCAGAATCCCTTAGCGTGTGTATGTATAGGGGAGGGGCTTGCACATGAGTAGTTTCCTTGTGCAGCCAGGATTGAGTGTAACTGTCTGATGAGGTCTTATTTGCTAGGTTAAAGCAATTCCTTTAAAAAACTTTTTCCCCTGATGAGCAGTAGTTCTTAATCCTGGCTTCACATTAGAGTTGTCTGGAATGCTGAGACAAACCCATGCAAGGGCCCATTCTTAGAAACTCCAACTTCATTGGCATAAAGTAGATAGGTATTCCTAATTTTGAAAGAATTCCTTACTTTAATGGGAAGCCAGGGTTGAGATCATTAATACAATGAGTTAAAACCATAGAAAGAGTCTGAAAAAGGCAATGGGTTGGAATAGTGATGAATAGATATGAACTGCAATATGCCAAGGTCAGAGAAGAGAAAATTAGAAGGCTATTAAGTAGTTTAGGTTTACGTTAACCAAGATTGGAACCAGGCGTATAGGGATAGGGTGGACAGAAAGGAAGGCAAGGGAGAGAGGTTGTGAAGATGCATGCTATTATTATAGAGTAGAAAAATTCTCCTGCAATTTTCTAATCTCACACTGGGCCTTAAGCCACTGTGAAATGTGACACGAAATTACTTGAGAGGGCAAACAAGGTGAAGTAGTGATGTGCTGGTAGCTCCCTTACGTATCTGATACAGACATATACACACCCGCTCTGGAGAAATCCAGGAACACTCCAGGCATATATCACAGAATTCCCACTGATAAAAGTTCTCCCCCAAAATGGGCTCAAAGTCAAGAGTCAAAACACACAGGAAACAAGCACCACAAGCAAAGAGAAAAAAAGACAGCAGTCCTACAAAGCTTTCAGATACTGAAATTATTAAACACAGAATCTAAAAGTAGTATGTTCAAAGTGTTCAAGGAAATAAGAGACTAAATATATAAAGAGCAAAGGACTATTCACAATAACCAAAAAGTTCTGAAAAAGTAACAAAAAGAAATTTGAGAAATGAAAAATATAATGAAATAAAAAGTAAAAGGATGCATTAAAAGTGATTAGACATAGCTTAAGAGAAAATCAATAAACTCAAAGATTAATCTGAAGAAATTACCCAAGATCCAAAATACAAAGTAAAAAGACATAGAATCTATGAAAGAAAGGTTAAGAAATATGAGATGATGAAACAGATCAATACAGGAAATTCTAAAAGAAGAGAATAAAGCAGAGGCAATACTTGATGATATAATGATGAATATTTTCCAGGACTGATAAGACATCAACTCAAAGATTTAATAGGTGTGAAAAATTCCAGGTAAGATTAAAAAAAGACATCAATTTCTAGACATATCATAATGAAGATGAAGAACACCAAAGAAAAAGGTAAGATGTTTAAAGGAGCTAGTGAGAAAAGCCTCATTAAATAACTTCTCAGATAAAACACAAATGTAGTCCAGCTAGGGGGAGAGGTGAGAGAGGGCAGGGAGTTGAGGGAGGGTGACTGGCGGGATTTCAATGTGCACAACGTGAGGGTGTTCAGCATATACCCTGGGGGAAGGGCTCAACTACAACTTGAACTTTACCTTCAAATCCAAAACAATGGAACTTAAAAATCTATACCCACATATTAATTTGAAATTAAAAAAAGGGAAAATAACCTCAATAACAACATAAAGCTAAAAGAATATAGTCCCAAATGAGGATTATAAACTCAGCATAATTATCCTAAAGAACAACTGAGAAATGAAAGGTACTTTGAGATAAGTTTGTTACCAACAGTCCCTCACTAAAGGCAATTCTTAAGAACATTCATCAGGCAGAAGAACAGGTCTAATGTGTGAAAAATAAGGAAAGAAAGAGGTAGATGTATGGGTAACTCTGTACATTAAAATCCCTAGGGTTATTACTTAACAATCAAAATAGTTTTAAAGTTCCAACTAGAAATATGGAATGAAAAATGGTAATTATTTATGAAGAATTAGAATTGTTAGGCTGGGGGTGGTGGCTCATACCTATAGTCTAGCCCCCTGAAAGCCTGAATTCAGTGGATTTTTTGGGCTCAGGAGTTTAAGACCAGCCTGACCAAGAGTGAGACCCCATCTCTAAAAACAGCTGGGTATTGTGGTGTGCACCCATAGTCCCAACGTGAGCCCTAGAGTTTGCGTTACTATGAGCTATGATATCATAACACTTTACTGAAGGTGGCAAGTGAGACTCTAAAAAAAAAAAAAGATGACTGTTTATGTGTGGTAAATTTACGCAGTAGGTTTCCTTGTTTGGACTTTTTTGTACTGTATTGCTAACAGCATTTATAATAAACATGAAATATGTATACAAGAAAAGTTACATATCGTTCTCTCTTTCCATTTTTCCTTGTAACATTTACCTCAGGCAAATTTGCTTAATGTTTATTATAAGCTCCAAATGGGAAGAGACTGTGTGGGAGAATTTTTCCTCACCATTACATCATCAATGTTTAATTCACTACCTGTAAGTCATATTTGCTTAAGCAGGATACAATAAATGAGTAAAAGACTTCATCCTGATTGGAAATGGAGCTTGACTAATGGTGTCCCCCCAAATCTCTTCATCTTAATCCTTGGAACATGTGGTTGTTACCTACTATATGGCAAAAAAAAAAAAAGTCTTTGCAATGTGATTAAGGAAGCTGACAGAGATTATCTTGGAACATCAGAGAGGCCCTTAAAGGCAATCACATGTATCCTTATAAGAGGGAGGCAATGGGGGACTTGACCCAGAATTGAGAGGAGAAGGCAGTATGAGTCTGGAAGCAGAAAGGGACTGATAAAGCCTCCAGCTGAGGGGTTGAGTGCTGGCAGCCAGGGGAAGCTAGCTGGTGAGGAATGGCTGGTGAGGAGCAGGGGCAAGCTGACACTTGGTATCAGGCCAGTGATACTGATTTCTGACTTTAGGTCTCCAGGATTGTAAGAGAATAAATTTACAGTGTCAAGTTTGTGTAACTAGTTAGAGCAGCCTTAAGAAGCAAACATAGAGTTAAAGTGAAGAGGAATCAAGATAATCTGGAGCTAAAGTGTGTGGGAATAAATGTACCATTCATAAATAATGGGGGAAAAAACAAGAGTTTGCATATAGGATTCTTTTATTTTAGCAAATGGCAAGGACATTGGAAATATATTGAGGCCTATACACTTGTCTCCCTTCCTGGATTGCGGTCTCCTAAACATTATATCTTTTATATTTTTTTATTCTCAGTAACTACTTATTGTATAACCATTCAGTACGTGATGTTTGGGATAACAGGCCCATTAAGACAATAGACATTTTTGCTAAAGACACTTAAAAGAATGCCTTATGCTATGCTTATAAATAACGAAGATAGTTTAGACATCCAGATTACATTTTGTACTGATCATGGTGGATAATCAAGGGTTGACTATCTCTAGTATTTACCACAGTGCCTTGCTTGAGAAGGAGCTCAATAAACATTTATAAATGAATGAATGAAATGAAAGAAGGAAAAATTACTAGGTATTGTCCTTAAAAGTGATCTGGTTATTTCTTAAATATTTAAGTTTATCAGACATCCTAGTAATTCCACTGCTAGTTATCTATGGGCCCCAAACGAAAACACATGTCTACAAAGAGACCTTTACACAAATGTTCACAAGAGCATTTTTCATAATAGCCACAAAAGAGGAAACTATTTGAATGTCCACTATTTGATAAATGAACACACAAAGTGTGTTCCAACAGAGGACGATGCCGCATTAGAAAGCAAAGGGCCGCTAATAACATGCTACATTATGGATGACCCTCCAAAACAACTTCCTACATAAAAGAAACCAGGTGTGAAGACCACATATGACATGAATCAATATATATGAAATGTTCAGAAAAGGCAATCTATAGTGAGAAGTAGTAGATAAGTGGTTTCCCGGGATAGGAGTGAAAACAGAGATTGACCATGAAAGCACCAGTGTTCTTTCTGGGAGAATGATAATGCTGTAAAACTGGATGTGGGGTGGTTGTGTGGTGCTATAGATTTACTAAAAATTGACGGATTATATTTTTAAAATAGATGAATTTTTTATATAGATATATTACACATAATTAAAGCTGTGTTTTTTTTTTTTTTTAGGAAAACTAATGTGCTCAAAAATGTGACATATAACTCCTGCTAAAACAGCATCGCTGTTCTTAAGCAAAAGCTCATGGAAGCCATCTTGTTAAAAAACGGAAATAATTTGTGATATTTACAGTGTGGGTGCTTGATGTAAGTGCTTCAAAAAAATTTTCATCCAGGTTTAGTAATACTCTAACTAACAATCATAAAAATGTGAAGGGACATTTGGTAGCCTTTTATAGACTTCATTTACAAGGCAGATGCTGCTCCTTAGAAGTGTTTGCAGCTTAATTCCATTTTTCTGTACAGTATGTACTTGTTTTGGGTAGGCTGAAAATGAAGATGAAAAAAGATGACTTTATTTAGCTATTTCTTTTCTTTTCTTTTTCTAGGAGAGCGAAGAAAAAAATTGATTTTAACCAATAAGACATAGTAGGCAAAAGTGATAAGTCTTATGTGAGCTAATGAAGTCCCTGTGTTATTTACTACTAAGAATGGCTAATGTTTATCAAGGGTTTACTCTGTGCTAGGAACTCTGCTAATGCAATTACATATACCATCTTTAACCCTCAAAATAATCCCATGATGTAGTTGACATTATCCCCATATTATAAGGAAGAAAACTGAAGTTAAAAGAGTAGGTAACTTATCTGAAGGTACAAGGCTGGTAACTGTGTCAGCCAGGACTTTACACAGAGATCAGATCCTCAATGTTGTAAATATTACTGGGCTATCACTGTGGCATCGAATAGTATAAATTTAATGTTTTAAATCAGGAAGCTTAAAAATATATTTTAAAAATATTTTCAAAGAATTGAAAATAATCACACTGATAATCCCCAAATTTCTTAGTCCTGACTGCTCATCTGAACAGACTTACATCTCAGCTTCTGACCTGTATTTCCACTTGCATGTCTAAAAGATCACTCTCTAACTTAGTATCTCCAAATGGAATCTTTTTAAACCTTTTGCTCCCCAACCATTCCCCATTTTTGTAAATAACACTTTTATTTAT
Organism: Arctocebus calabarensis; assembly: GCA_963573935.1. Lineage (NCBI taxonomy): Eukaryota > Metazoa > Chordata > Mammalia > Primates > Lorisidae > Arctocebus > Arctocebus calabarensis. The sequence goes on along the minus strand of CAUYON010039603.1, from coordinate 23,995 downwards.
CTAATGACTTAGACCCCAAACTTCAAAATATTTACTCTGACAACTTTTTATGATCTTTGCAACTGTCTCAGTGAAACCAGCAATACACTTTGTCAGGATTATTGCAGTAGCTTTCTGCATTCATTAAGGCAGGCTCACTGCATTAAATGATTAGATAAAAAAAAACATCTAAGGCTCATGCAAGAGTACTAGGCAGGTGGATAGTCTGGAAAGGGCAGTCCTCTTCCATTGGGTCCATTCAAAAGAAGGAACTGTCATCTTCAACAAGTGCCTTCTATGTTTGCCCAGACAGAAGAAGAAAAGAAATGAATGAAAGTGAGACATTTTTATGCACCAAGCTGAGAAGTGGCCCACATCACGGCTTTATTACATTTATTGGCTAAAAGCCAGTCATGCGGCCACCCCAAATAAATGGCAATAGAGCCTGGACAATATGGTCCAAATGTGTTCCCAGGAAAAAGAAGGAAATTTTGGTGAACAGTTGTTTCTTCCATACTTCTTCATTGAAGAACTCTGGCTCTGGGGTAATTATTTTGAAATTGGTGCAACAATTTCTCCCTTAAAAGTTAAAACCAAGGCTTGACTGTGGTAGGCAAAGAAGGGCAGTTGTGTAAAGATCATGTCTAATTTCAGAGGGGAAATATTTTCCTGAAGGAAGCAGCCTTGAGAGTTGCCACCTAAAACAGTAATCTTATGCTAAGTCTGAGGGTAAGTGGCGGTGGCTATTACCTGGTACTAATAGAGGTCTACTAGAGTGCTATTTTCTAAAGCAGCAATTCAGGGCCGGCTTTCACTTCCATAACAGGGAAATGATTTGGGGGGGTTGAAAATACATACACTAAATCACGAAGAGCTAATAATGAGTCAAAGAAAAGTTGCACATTCATTTTGATGGGGAAAGAAATGACAACAAGGGTTATTCACTGAGTCTCTGGGACTGAACTGATTAATTTTACACTAATAAGGACAGTCTATAACACGTGGGTGGAGGGAGGAGAATTTTAGCGATTTTTAGTTTTTCGGGCTGAAGACACATAGTATATTGAAGGGGATGAAGATGACAAGTGTACCTTTTGGGTTTTGTCTATATACAAAGAGGAAGTTACCAGAAGTGAAAAAACTGGTAAGAAGTGGTTTCAATGAAGGCAGTACAGTAATGAAGATAAAATAGGATTCTGGGCAATAAATCTTTTTCTTCTCTGTAAATATCCCCCTTTCAACATAAAGGCTCTTTACAGAAATAAGAAAACAAAGGTTTCAGAAGGAGCTTGATACATTATTTATGAACTTATCAAGTGAAAAAACACCCACTCAGACATTTTAATAAAAACTTTCAACTAATGTATCTAATTTTATTGGTATTTTAAAAAGCCAATTATGAACTGGAAAGTATTGTTTGTTAAACTGTTACAGGGCTTTCTGCAAGCAGAATTTTTACAAACCACTTGGAATCACTTTTCTAAAGTTTCAGTTTCTGAAGGTCAAATAACTATGTAACTGCTTAATAAAGAAGCAAAGACCTACCTCTAAATGTCTCTCAGCTCTGATGGGCTTATATTCTGCTCCTTAGGTGAGGTATTAGCAAAGCTTATTTATTTTCATTTCCAAGGCTTTTATTTGCTCATTCCCTTGTGGTAAAGCTGATTTCCATGATGATTCCCTTCTTAATTTTAATACCCTTTTTACTCATCATATAGACATAAGAATTTTCCATAAAATAATGAAATCCTTGCAAAGGAAATGAAGACAACTCAGAGAGTAAAGTAAACTAGCTTTTTTTTTTTTTTTTCAATTAATTGATCCACTGTCATGTGCATATAAGATTTTTTTAAACCTAGGAAAATAAGGTTAATTAACATAAAAAAGCCTCACTCATCTAGATGCTGAATTTTGTATTTTACTCGTGCTGCCTTAAGTGCCTTGATTTCCTAGTAATGACCTAGTTCTCCTAATGAGGAACATTAACCCCTGGCTGTAGCTGTCCAGGACTTAATTGTCAACTCTGCTGAAATAGGAGAGTTTGCCGATCAGCAGGTATGCGGTATATTAACTCATGTCATTTCAACCCCTAATAAATAAATCTGTTGCTAAGGCAACAGGAAGATCAGCTCTATCAGTATTCTCCCCTCCCAGTAACCAGCTCCCCCCGCCTCTTTTGGAGGAAACTGCCTTTCACACCAAGCTTAGGAAAAAAAGAAGGAAATTAACTACATGTAACCATAATTAGAAGTAACATCATTTCTCATCTTAGAAACATATCTAAATTAATAAAAAGGACAGCAAGAGAGAAATGCTTTTGAGTAAGATCATGAGAAATTATTTCCCTCAACAGGAGATATGCACTATAAGTGTATGTCTGAGTAAAAACAAATCTCAAACATTTTACCTCTTTGTGTTTCTGAAATTTTCCCTTCTTTTGTTTAACCAACAAATGATGCTAGCACGAATAGCACTAATTAGTTGCATAACCAATAAAGATGATACAAGGGGGAAAAATACCCTTACATAATTTATAATAGTTATTGCTATTTTACCTTGGAAATCTTGGGTGTGATTGAGTGAAAAAATAAAAAGAAATAAAAATAATAGGATCCCCTAACCTTAGTCTGGGTAACCTAGGAGAGCCATAGGTTCTCATTCACTTGGGGTTTTAAATGAGGGTTTACAAGGTGATTTCAATGGATTGTTGTAAACTTATTTAACATCTGGATTATGGTGGAGGGGTAGGAGAAAAAATAATCTGCAGGGATCTTCCTTTCTTTTGTTTTTCAATGATAACTTAGAAATTATTTTGGCCTTAATCAGTTTGAGCTTTTCTTTTCAAATACTGCTACTCTTCTGTTAAAATAATTATTTTAAGGAACTACTGAAGGATTTGGAGTTACAATTTCTAAAAAGGTGTTTCATGAAAAACAAACAAAAAAACATAGGCTTTGTAAAAGCATGGCTGAACACATGACCACCTCCACATGTCGTTTGGTAAATTGAATTTCTCTATGTTTTCATTGTCATCTTTCCCAGGAAGAGAATACTTATCCTTGATTAAACTTGCTGAGCAGGTGACAGTCAGTCAACAATAGTCATCCTATAATCCATCATCATCAACACTAGACAACACCAAAAGAGTACCCTCTTATGCCAGGTACTCTGTCTAGAGGCAGTAGAAAAAAATTCCCCCAAACAAAAGAAAGTTTCTGTCTCTATCTAGGACCTAAAACAAATGACACCATTTAAAACATTAAATGAGTAGGACTTGGAGGCATGTGGAGAGTGTGACGTGTTTATGCAGTGCACGGGACTGCACAGTGCCCTTGGTGCATGGAAATTCACAGTCCGGGGGATTCACACATCACTTGAATTTAAATCAGGGAAGATGTCTGTGGAAGGCAAAGGATTTCAGGGCATCACTAAAGAAATGTTATGGTAGCCACTATTATGGAAAAAACGCCATACATTAAGAGCAACAGGGATATTAGCACTGAAAAAGGGAGGAAAGAGCAAGCTAATTAAAGAGAGGTTAAGGTCAACTGGGATGGTGTGGAGAAATACTTAGTAACTGGAAAGGAGAAATATATTTAAACATACACATACTCAAATACATGACATAAAAAGTGTAAAAAGGAATAGATGATTTGCCTACCATCCCACCTACTCCTCCAACCCACATCTACCCATCCATCCATCCCCGTCTGTCTGTCCATCTATCCATCCATCCATCCATCCATCTGTATTACTCTCTTTCTACTTCCCAACTCACCTACCCCTGACTTGTGATGTTAAGTAAAGTCTGCTATAAGAAATTGATGAAAAGAGTGATGACAGAAGGGCAGCTGGACATGGGTCTTGAGCAGGTGAAAATGACTGTCACAAGCATACCATAATCAAACAGCACCTTTTTCAACAACTAGTATGTTTACAAAATGAGTCAAGTTTAGCAAACTTTTAAACCAGGTTAGGTAGTAAAGGGTAATAAGAGCTTTAATTTATGATATTCTAGAGATAACAACACCATAAATAATAATAACTATAGGTATGATAGTTCTTTATGGTGACATGGTAAGTTAGAAAGTTAAAAACTCAAGAAGCAATGAGAAACTAAATGCTGAATCTGTATTTACTTTCTTCATATGTTCAATGGTTTAGAAAATAGCAAGGCACATATAAATGGAATTTTGGAAATTATAAATGGGATTTTGGTAGGGCTGTTATTTTGGCATGAATTTCCTAGTATCTGTTATCCTACTACTTACTTAAAATACTGGAATATATTCCCATAGATTCCCATAGATTCACCTAATAGTGCCACCTTAGAAGACAAGATAAAACTATTAGGTGATATAGCACATAGTAATTTTACCCGGATATTTGATTTCATTTCTTTTAATGATTCTAGTAAAAAATTTTAGAGAGCTTTTTGTTTTTAAAAGCCAGAGTTCATTTTAAACTCTTTAAAGACAAACCCAAACCAACCCATTGGCAAACAAAACTCTCGTGAAAAACACTAGGCAAAGAAACTTGTCATCCAATTGAGAATGACTACAAACAATTAGAACCTTATTATTCATGTGAGCTTTGACTATCTGATTGATGGATAAACACAGAACTGGTTACATGATAATTTTCTAGGAATTATTGGTCATTATTCCTAGTAAATCTGAGACTTAGCTACAGAGGAGAAATTCCTTACATTAAAGATTATTTAATGGAAAGATGAAAACAGACAGTGTTACTGAAAAGCACCTATGGACTCATCTTTTTTAGAGATTGGAACAAATAAGATGGATTCTCAAAGGTCAGAGGAAGATTTGGTGGAGTGTGCTGAAAGGCAGATGGCCAGAGCACATGACCCTCTTTGCAAAACTATTATTCTGTGAGGATCATTCTTCTCTTAGCAAAAGAGATTTATATATAATACTAGAATAGAACAAAGAAGATTAGTGTCCCAAAACTAGCACTTTGCCTTTCTGTTCACATCCCGGCATGGCACCTGAAGGCTGACCTCCAAAAGTATTATGTGATAAGGTAGTGACTAGTAAAACCTAGAAGATCTAAGATGGCCTACTTATCAAACTTTTCCTAAGTTATCCCAGTAATGAGAAAACCAAGATAAGTTTACTTTGGCCTGAGAAGCATATTATCCAATCACTCAAAACATATCCTTCCAGAGAGCAGTCATCAATTTCATTTTCAAAGCTGTATTTTTAAACTTCAGAGAGTCAAAGAATGAAAAAGAGTAACTTATTTTACTACCAAGCAAGAGAGCATAATTTTCCATTTTATATCAATCACTTATTTTTAGTTAGAAATTGCCAAAAGTCCTAAAAATACAGTATGTCGAATTCTTTCAATATTATGGTACATGTTTTACTTTAGTGATTTACCTAAGTATGTTTCAAAACTGTTTCTATTTTTCAATGACTGGTCTTTTTTCTTCCCAAAGTCACTCACTTAAATATATCAATTTTGCATACATTGTTGATTTATCGTTACTTTATGGAAAATGCTACAAATACCATACGGCTCATAAAAAGTCATTCTACTTTAAGCCAAGAGGCTTTGACAATTTCTCTACATCCCAAGTGATGAGGTCATGGTAGACCTTATAACTGTAGCTACTCTGATAATTTCAAACTCCTTAACTTGCCTCACAGCCCACTCCTTCCTTATTTTTCTTAAGCAAGTGGTTCTCGACCCACAGGGACTATATTAAAGGGCCATGGCATTAGGAAGGTTGAGAACCACTGCTTAAGCAGAATATACTCACTGTAGGCCACTCAGACAGGCTGAAGATTAGAAGAGAATTTATTCTGTCATAGATTTCTATGGCTTCCTAAACTACTTAGCCCACATTGAGGCAAATTCTGTTTGAGCAAAGAGTTTTCTTATATATTAATATAATAAACATATGTTTGCTGTCAAGTGCTGAGCCAAAAATTTTAATATGTTAATATTCAGGGCAAGAAAATTCAGTTTATGAGAATTCAAAATTAAGCCATTCCAATGGCTGACGGTAGCCATATTTCTACATATATTATTATCAGTTTTATTGGACAGTAGTTCTCAAAGGGGAGACGATGAATTCCTGAGAGTACGCAAAACCTGTTTAAGTCGCCTGCAAAGTCAAACTATTTTCATAAAGATCCTTAGATGTAATTTGTCTTTTTCACTGGGTCGACTTATTCCCTAATCACCATCAAAAAAGCACTACAAACGCACTGATGGGTAAAACTGCTGGTGTCTTAGCATGATTTAAGGCAATGGCACCCAACTGAACCAACAGGAATCATATTCTTTACTACCTACACTTGCAGTGAGAGGAAAGACAGGGAAAAAAAAAAGAAAAAGAAAAACAAGTCTGTTTCACTTAATTACTAGGTGTACAGATTTCACCCCTTCAACAATCTTTTAATATTCTGTACCATAAAATGGGAAATACACAAAAAATATTACTGCATATCAAGGTACAATGGCTATCTTCAGGAAAAGTATTTATACGACTGTTTAAATTTTGAGCTAAACTAGCTTCTTCATGAAACACTGAATTTACTTCTAAAGAATGACTGACAGACAAACCATGGTTAACTGGATTTGACTCTCTGGCACACATTTCCTCAAATATGAACCAGGTGAGCTTGCTACTTCAAGCAAAACAACTGAAAATATCTGTTGCAATGATAAGTTTATGGTTTCAAGTGACCATTAGAATTTTGGAAAAATTGTATTTATAGTCTTAGCTCGACAGCCTCCCAATACTGAAAAATTTCTCCTATGAGATCAGTGTCAATATTAATGAATATAATTTTAAAAAATGGAATATTGAATTGTGTCAACATCTGAAAGGTATACATAATTCAATGAATCTACATTTTCCAAATCGCCTCTGCATGATGCCACAAAATCCATTCAAACTGCAAGTAACACAGCATCGAGAATTCGTTGATGTGTATTCAGATTCCATATTACAGCTAACCTTTAAGGAACTCCAACTAGTCAAGTTCTGAAATAGTGTAAGAGATAAATATCTACAGTTTTCTGAATATGTCATTAAAACAGTCCTTATTTCCCAACTATATCTCTTAAAGATATAGCTCTGTTTTCTTCATAAACTTTAACCAAAACAATATACTAAAACAGATTAAATACATAAGCAGATACATGAATCCAGTTCACTTCTACATAGACAAATCTACATTATAGATTTAAAAAAAGGTAAAATAACATAGCTCTTCTCATTAATTTTTTTTATTTTGGAAAATATAGTTATTTTCATAATTATTTTTGTTAACATGTATTGGGCTCTTTATTGTGATTTTTAAATAATTTCATGCAGAAAAAAACTTTTTCCTCAGTTATAATTTCTAATGCAGTAAGCATTGATAGGTATAATCTGAATAAACAAGAGCTGTTCGGTGTCCCAATAATTGTTAAGTGAAGAGGTCTTGAGATCAAAGAGTGAGAATCGTAGTCCCGAGATAGTGATCCTTCAACCTATTCTAAAACTTGTTTTTATTTCTTGGTCCCTCCAGTGGTGTGTCTTTTGTGTCCATTATAATGAGGAGAACAAAAGGGTTGGAACCTGGCATAATATTATCATATATGTATAATATTTGGGAAGAAAACAGTTAAAAAAAATAAGCATTGCCAATTGCAGTCTATTTTTTATAGGTCTCTCTCTATAAGTCACTTCTATTAACCGTGCCTTGCTATAGATGTTTATAACGAAACATTAAAGACTGAGCAGAAAAAAGGAAACAAATTACTCTGCAGAGAACCCAGCAACTCTGCTAAAACACTGTCAGTTATTTATCTACTGTCAGCAGAGGTTGCACACTATAATCCTTGACAAGCTCAGATTCAGAAAGAATGAGGAGAAGGGGCAAGCGTTGCATTTAAGGGCCTGTTCTCATGCACAGACATTTTAACACAGATTTAAAGCCAGAATGTATCTTCTAGAAAATGTCACTTTTGATTTTGATACATATTCTAGCAAGTAGGCTCTACATTTGGTTGACTTAGTAGGAGATATGTTAGAGGGTAACACTATATTTTAGACCATTCATGATCCCAGCGTGGAACTAACACAATGAGGTCAGCATCACTTCATTTTTAGAGTTGGCTACTGCAACTGCATGATTTCATGGGCATATTTTTTATGATAAGAAGGAGGGTTTTATTTTTGTTTTGTCAGACAAGGTAATGACAGGGTCTAAGAGCCCTACCCACCCCCCTCTCCAGTGTTCATTTCTCCTTTATGTTTATAGGGGAAACAATCATCGAAGCATTCTGCTATCCCCAAATACCTTTCCTCTGAAAGAGACACACGGCCAAGGTATCACTGAAAGACACTGAGGAGCTTCCCGGGGCTACTCTAATGAACCCCACCCTCTACAAGCAGGGAGTTAAAGTCGTTCTCACTACTGACAAGAACATGTGGAACACAAGGGGGGGGGGGGCTCAGCCTAAGAGGATTGCTTCAGAAATACAACCCTGTTCATTTCTAAGAGAAACCATAGTTTCCTTCAGAACACAATTCATATCGACTGGTCAATTATATGATTTCCACCCAAATGATCAGGGGTCTAAATAAATGTGTGCTTGTAGCTGGGGATGTTTGATGAATGCTGAACCAGAATCTTAATTTTCTAATTCATATTCACCAATTAAAAATAAACTGTATTTTTATGAGCAAATTTACATAAATCAGATGATAAAGCATCTACCAGTAAAGGGTAGGAGTTTAGCTCACAATATTTGCATAAATTCTCCTAAAGAAAATATAGGCATTTTAGATTTTCATTGAAGAGTCTTGCTGTGTTGGAACTCTAATGGGCTTAGAACAGTAAATTTTGAAGAAACCGATTGCTACCCCTGTAGCTAGTAAATGTCTGCCTGGACCCAGTGGCATTTGAAAAAAAGTGTTTTATCATAAAATTATCCCAGCAGAGTCCATTCTGCAAGATAACATCATCATCATCATCATCAGTACTCCATGCAGGACCCAACAGCTCTGGCACAATATTGCCAGTCATTTATCTGTTGTCAGCACAGGTTACACACTGTAATCCTTGACTGCCTCGGAATTAGAATGTCTTTGATGTCCCCACAAGAGTTTTTTGCCCGAAGGCTTTACCAATGCTCGGCGGCTCAGTGTTTATTCCTCGTAATCTTCCTCTCATCTCCAGGCTAGCAGTGACAGATGGTTATGGGCACACAATAGTATTAAGAGTTTGATATTTTTTTTATGCTGTGCTCTCTGTACAACAAATAGCTATCAGACGCGGGCCAGAGAGCTGACATGGCTCGCTTAGGTAATGGCAAACAAACAGCTCGGGTTGATGCTTTCTGTCATTTCCCCTCCTAACCCTGCTTGTTTTCATTGTATACTCTCAAAGGTAAACTATATTAACCTTATAGACTGTTATTAAAAAGATATATCTATATGAGCATAAAGTGCTTTTCTTTTCTCTTTTTCTTACTCTTTTGATTATGAAAGTAATACTGCTGACATATTGAACAAATATCGAATGTCAACATAAATTTTTAGTGTGTGATAATATCCCCCTTCATATAGCTGTGTGTCAGGCGGGAACTCACGGATGATGCATAGCAGTAAATAACCCAAACAAAATTAGTTCTCTTGTCAGCTTCTACCTTGTATGTCCCCAGGCATCAGTAAAATTGACTGCACGCTAGATTTTCAAAATTAGCCCTAATGTTAGCTATGTGTCTGGCAACCTCCAAGTTTCCAATGTTCTACTATATTACCCGTAAGGATGAATGTGTTACTTTTATATTTTGGCATTTACTCTTGCTGATGCGGCTTTTTTCCCTCTTCTCCAAATTAAAAATAATTTCACTTTAACAATAAGAATGTGCACGAACATAATGCTGCATCTCTTTAAGCAACTAACTTTAGGCAATTAAATTAAATTAAAGCAAAAATATACAAAGAGGAGAGGGAATTATTCAGTTTAATATTGTTAATTTTATTAACATAGCTGTCTTATTTTGTGCAAAGTACTGAATAACATGGTTCTCACTCTTTCCTCCAAATTGCCGTTTTGTGACTGCAGTTGACAAATTATTTAATTTAACATTTTTAGGATAATCCAGAACCAAACTTTTTACAACTGATTATCTTACAATCAATATTACTTCAGAGACTACCAAAGGTTAGCAGAACAAAAGGAAAGGCTTTTCAGAAGGGAGTAAAGGATGACATCTATTTTACCTTGAAACAGGTTGAATTCATTAAGAGCCACTGCATTTTAAAATAACATGAAAGAATACTAAACTCTGTCACAGTCTAAGTAAAATATGATTTAAAAATAAATGCTACTCCCTTTGAAAAGCTCGGCTGGAAGTGTGAAGTTGAGTAAACAAACGCAAAAACATACTCCACGTCAACTTTCCATCCCTAAATTTTACGTTCATACATTCAGAATCAAAGATGAAAATCCCTTTAGGTACCAGATGCTGCAGATCAACTGGGAGAGCTTCTGGAGTTTTAATGTGCTGGAAGTCAAATCCTCGGTAAAGGCGCTTCGCCCAGCCGGTGTAGTGTGCTTATTACTTCACCTGCAAACACTTGCTCTCAGAAAATCGGACCTAATGATCAGCCCCAGCATCTCTGCAATAAAGAGGCCATAATCTGTGGGGGAAGTGAACTCTAATCAGGCCACATGCAGATTAAACTAACTGGGAGGAATAAAAACTAGATTAAAACGTTCATGCCTAATACCAGAAGATTATCAGGACATTTTACCTCTTTAAATCCTAATTTATAGGAGCCAGGGTTAAGTTTATGAGTTTATATTTGGTGGGATTACATGCCACAGTTGATTCTCTTCTGTTTAGAAAAGATTCAACTTAGATAGAAAGTATTTTGCTTAGCACAATGCAGAGGGTGAAGGGAAGCAGTTTCATATGTACTGATAGTGTATTAGTAAATAATGGACATTATTCTTGTTTTAACAATAACACCGCTTTATCAATGTGCATGTATGAAATAGTCTTGTGATGGTTGTATATTATACATAAAATCAAATCCTATTCTTATACTTGGAAACTTCTTGAACACAATTTGATATCCTAGAAGTGCCTGAGCACTACTGAGCAAATCTGCAAATAATCACCTGCGAATCAAATTTAATCTAAGCACACACAAACATTAATATAAAGATACTGAGCAGCACCACCTTGGTACCACATTAGTAGTACTATCACATTAAAATCATCTTTTATTCTAAAGCCATAGAGATAGCAAATTAATAAGTCAATCATCAGAATATATTTTCTTTTACCAGTTCTACAACTAAACTGCCATGTCTTAACTTACCACCTGTGAGGCCAGACAATGTGTAGAGGTCTTTGCTGATCATCAACTCCACCTAAAATGTCACAGCCATTGAGAGGCAGATTTTGTTTATTTTCCCCATGAACAGTTGAATTATCTGATGAGTTGAACTTTTCCAAGTCTGACTCCTGCAGTAATGAATCACCCAGATTGCCTTGTTGTGCAGTATTAAGACTAGAGAGTGCATTGTACTCTGAATTAAAATTTTTCAATAAGCTCCCGGAATCCTTCTGGGCTGGTTGAAAAGGAAGGTCCATGGGTAAAGCAGCGCCAATATTTCTTTCAAGGCTGAGCATCCTCTTTAAATGGGTTGTTTTGTGCTTGGGCATGAATCTGTTAGAAAAGGGAATGCAACATACTTTTAAGTATGGAGAAAGATATGTAAAATTTGTCCTCTATGTTTTTGTAAGGACATAATGATTATACATTGATGTAAGACTGAGAAAAAATAAAGATGTTATAACACAAATCCTAGAAGAAGCATAAAAAGCAGTGGCCACTCACAGGAAGTTCAAAAGTCTGAAATCAGACCAGGCTGTTTCGAATAGTTTCTAAAGTGTTTTGGGGGCTATAAAACACGCTCTACAAACACCATAAAACATAAAATTAGAAAGATGCTTTACCATTTTTTCCCCGCTCATCTTGTGTTTTCTAATCATTGAATTGCTTAGTGCTTATTTTCAAACCACATTTGTTCAGTAACCAACAAAAATGTTTGAAACTTCCTTGATTAACACCTGCCATTTCTGCTCAGAATTGTTCTGTATTCCGGGACACCTGAATATATGTTTCAAGGAGTAGAAAGAATTTGAAAGAGTAATATGATACTATTAAAGAAAATCAAGATTCCTCAAGGAAGTGTAAAAAGGGGAATTAAGGACCCTAAAAGAGTGTGCAAAAAGGAGCGTAAAACACTGCAGAGGTGCTGCAGTAGCAGAAACAAGAAGCTTTTGGCCTTGTCACACCACGGCCACTGACCACTCTAGTGATCAGTCCCTGTGGAGTGGTACTAGCGAAAACCAGACTCCTGGAAGTTTGTATGTGAATGTGGGAAAGAGGAAGGAAGGAAGGAAGGCAGAGAAGATAAGGGTGAAGAAGATAAGGCTAGTTTTTTAAATGGGGCACATGGACAGAGGTTATTCACGTGTGGACACTTGCTAGGGAAGGAGGTAGGATCCTGAAGAAATAAAAATGTCATATGAGATGGAAGTAGAAAAACAATATTATACATGTGATAATAGCAGAATTATTGGCATGAAAGTAGGGCCTTATAAAAGAAAATAAACCCAGCCTTGTAAAGCTGAGGGAAAGAGAGAAAAATGAAGCTAAAAAACCCCATAAACCAACCAACCAACCATTTTCAGTTTGCAGGTGTGCAAGCTAAGGAGTCTGTCACTGGAGACTAGCCTAGCTCGTGTATCTCAGGTGAGGCAAGCAGAGATAGAGATGGTGTTTAAGAAGTAAGCTGATTGCCTCCCTAAGCCTCTCTCTCTCTTTCTCTTTTTTGTTATTATTAAATCATAGAGTTAGTATTTCTTTTGCAAATACTTGCATAGAATCATAGTCTTTCAAAATCTAGGATTAATTTGGTGAAGCTTACATGCATGGCTCCGACATGCATTTTCATTTATTTATAATACTTCCAAAAAAGATTTGAAAGCAGCTTCCCCCCTCAAAAAAAAAAACAGTGATGAAGCTATAAAAAAATCATTAAAAATTAGCAAAGAAAGCCTAGTTACTCCTCTAGCATGATAAGGACAGTTTCGGACAGACTTGGGAATGGTTTGTTCGGTCAGATGGTTTATTTTTTTCAGAAAATATATCATCTGACAGACCTCTTAGCTCACTCAGTCTGTGCCTTTTGCTGGTAAGTGGTTGTTCTCTGTAGTATATTTTCCAGCTCTATTGCAGTTTTAAGTGAGCCAAGCACTGTCCTCATATTTTCAAAAGGTCCGCCTGACAAGATCCCTCCACCCACGAGACCTCTACCAACAGTGCCCCCACACCGCTCTATTCCTCCGGCTGACCCAAGGAAGCACGACAGGCCGAAACCTCCTCGGCCTCCCACGGGCAGACCCTCCTATCCTGGAGCCAAACCCAACATCTGTGATGGGAACTTTAACACTCTAGCTATTCTTCGTCGTGAGATGTTTGTTTTCAAGGTAGGAGGCTATGATTTTTTTTTTTTTAACTGTAGATCAAGTGTCTAGTGTCACTTTACAAAACAAGTTTTCATTCATTCCAACACTACCTTCCCAGCCCTTTGAAAAATAAATGCACAAATGGGTTTTAAAATCTAGCAAAAGATTGCTGTAACATTCTATTTTGGGAATGCATTTATGTCAGCAGAAGCTCAAATGCCTAGAAATGTGAGGGTAAAAAAATGCTGCATGTTATGAAGAGATAAAATAGCATAATTTAAATCATGAATAGGAACTAATAGGGCTGATTTGCTTGGGAGCTTAGCCACTTGCAGGCACACTGCAGCTATTGTCTCTTTGGTTTACACATCTTTATGCAGGCCTTATAATTCTATTTGACAGTTAAAGCATTGTTTTTTAGGAGGAATAGTGGTCATTTTCTTTGGGGTTTGCTGGTAACCATTTGACTAAAGTCTCCTCCCTGTGACTATCATGTTGACTTTACATTTGCACAATGTTGTTTGGATGTTGTTAGGCAGTTACAGCTACCTAATTTGTGTTACTTTTTACAAAGGTTGCAAGCTAAAGCAATTTTTCCTTTGTTAAATGTCCTTCTTAATGTTATTGGGTTCTCATACTAATAAACCATGTACCAAAACCAAATTCCATAATGTTAAAAGGTGAATATAGCATAATGTTAAAAATTGATTTACTACCCCAATATTTGTAAACCAGTATTAAAGAATAATGAAGAATATATTTGTCTGCTGTCACCAGAGAATTAAAATTTTACACATTTTACAAATATCATTCACTTAAAAATAAAATGACTTGGGCTCATTTTTGATAGATGCAAATCAATAAATAATGAAATATTGTTCTACTTATTCAGAATTTCCTGCTTACTAGAGTCTATACTTTGAAAATATAGATTTACATAATTTTAATAGACAAACTATTCTATTTATTTTATTGAAAAATAAGATCTGGATTTGATATAATGTGTTTAAGAACACTTGCTTTCCAAGAACAATCGATGTGTTTCTTCAAATATGTGAATAGATTTTTGAAATCTTCAAATATTCTGCAATATTTCATTAGATATCACCATTCAGTTCAAGTAGATTAGTAAATTTAGATTCAAGAATAAAGGAAAATTTACTTAAATATATATATATGAACAAATACATATGCTATATGTATGGTTGTATATATGCATATATGTATATATATATATCATTACTCATTGTGGCTAACCCCATAGCTACTATGAAAATGAAATCCAGTTATTTGCTTATTCCACCGACAACAGATGAAAACTGAAGGATTTTGTTTAATTGTTTTGACTGATATCACTTATCATAGTGATATCATTAAAGCACCAACCTTATCTGAGAATGTGATGTGAAAGTGACCCTGGATACTTTCTTTTCATCATTCCTGTCTATCTGAATAGATTGCTGATTTCAGAGGAGACAAGTATCTTCAAGCTAGTGATCAATTTCACCAGCCCCTTTGCTCTGTACACTGTAGGACCTCAGTAGGTGTTGTTGACTGACAAAATGAGGTTCTGTGATCACTAATTCCTAGAATCAGAAACTAATAAAAAGTGCATAAATTATACTCAAGTAGAATGCAGTAGCCACTATTTTGCAGTATTAAAACAAGTGTGTAAAAAATATAAATAAGGCTTGTTCCTCAACCTTTCAGGTTATCTTGATTTTCTTAATCAAAACTCCTGACAGGACAGAGTTCATGCCTGAGTTTAGTTTTGTGTTCAGTAGTTACTAAGAAATTACTAAGAATTACTGCTCTCATTTTAAGAATAATTTCTGTTGGAGTTAACATCTTCCAATAGGCATTGTGTTGTTCTTAATTTCCACTTGTTCAACATATACTGTGTCATAAAATTTCACAACTTTCATATTTATCTCATCTTCAGGCACCGAGAATGTGTGACTAGAAGCCAACATCCTTCCTATCCTTGTTGTTATACAGGTTATATTTCAGGAATGAAGACAAACGTGAACATAAACACTTCTAAGATACAAGAGTAGAAGTTGTGACATTGAAGTAGAAGTTGTGACATTGAAACAAGTACTGAAGTCTAATCAAATGAGATTTTACTGAGATGGGGCTTGTAATGGATTTTGAAAGAAATTTTCTACTTGCATTAAAGAAATCTGTAATGTAGTAAAAAGTTTGTGCATGGAGAGAGAGAAGATAGACATGATATCACCCGATGCAAAGTGAGAAATGGTATAATTCAGATATACACAACATTGGACAGATGTAAAGAAAGCTTGATTGAATGACGCTCACTGTTAGATAACAGCAGGCATAGATTGGGTAACTAACTTGTGCCTGAGTGTATAATTAGATGATGTATGCATACCTCTATAATTTCTGAACTCCATAACACAAATGCAAGATGGATACTATTCTGTTTTACAAATAAGAAAACTGAAGAGTTGGAAAAGTTGAGTTAGTCCAAATTAAAATACTTGCAAGTGGCAGTCAATCATTGAATAGAGATCTGCTTGATTCTAGAATCCCTGTTTTTCCCATTAGGTGGCCGCTTTGTTTCCTGAAAGAAATGGGAAAAGGTACAAAAGGAAGATAATCTTAAACTTTATTTTGAAATGGTAAATAAATTCAAAAAATATTTGTTGATCTGCTGTGCATCATGTATTCCTTTAGGTACCGAGTAGGTAGCAGTTAATGAAACAGGCTAGACCCTGGATTCTTGTAGCTTACATTCTAGTTTTGAAAGGGTACAGATGGGTGAGAAGGCTTTAGTCGGAGGGTCCAGACATGGATGTTATGGAAGGGTAGGAGAATGCATGCATATGACAAGAGGCTGAAACTGATGTCTTTGGTAATGTCTACTGGCCTCCTAATTCTCCATCAGTATCTCCTCAGTTTAGACCAGCGGTTCTCAACCTGTGGGTTGTGACTGCTTTGTAACAATGAAAATACATCCTGCATATCAGATATTTACATCATGATTCATAAAAGTAGCAAAATTAGTTATAAAGTAGCAACAAAAATAATTTTATGGTTGGGGGTCACCACAACATGAGGAACTGTATTAAAGGGTCACAGCATTAGCAGGCATTAGGAAGGTTGAGAACCACTGGTCTAGAACATCTTTGCCTCTAAATTAAGGCCATTGCACAATCCCTGGTCTTCTTGCCTCTTTTGTTTTTCTTCAGTATGCACATTATAATTGTTTCTAAACATTTTGGCTACTTACTGACTCTCTTCAAATATGTGAAGTGTTGTCCATTGTTTGAGCTCACTCTTAACTAATGTAAACTGATTCTACTTTTCTTTATTGAGGCCTCTTCATCTCCTCAACCCTAACCCACCCAACCCTCATTTTCCCCTTATTTTTGTCTAGGGCATTTTTGCAAGTCTTTCTTTATACAAACCATCCTTCCTGAGCATCTTACAAATGACACATTCTCTTTCACTGCTTTTCAGTTTAAAAGATTTCTAGTGATTTTTATATTTATTCTCTATAGTCAATGAACATGATATTAGTTTCTGTGTTCTCTAATTAGTTCTTACTGAAATGTTTTCCTTACTAGATTTTTATGTCTCCAGAGCAGAGATTGGTTTATCTGAGCTTCACAGTGCGCAGTGCTAATGACTAGGGACGCCCATATAATGACTACCTAATAAAACCATAGCTAGCAGGTTTATACAATAATAATCAACCCAGTGAAATCCCAAAAAGCATTTCATTCTTGTAAATTCGTATGGCTTGCCCAAAGATTTCAATGAGTATTTATTATTTACTAAAATTGAATGATGTATGGTTTTTAAGCAAAAAAAATAAGAAAACCTAGATAAAAGCAAAAGATAGTATCATCAGGAAAAGATAGTATACTGCAATAAAAGTCTCAGAATAATTCTTTGTGGTAGCCATCTTCCTTTTAGAATTCTGATCTGATTTACATTGAGCTTTCCAGGCATCCATTTATTTAAAGCACTCACCTGGATATGTGTTTCTGTACGCGGTGGGGGATATATATACACACACTGTGTGTTTGTGTGTATCTTCTGTCCTCATGCTTGAGAAATTTAAGAGGAGCAGCTTCATAATCATTGGGGAATGTAAACCACCTAAAACAAAGAAAAGAAAATCAAAACAAAATGCCAAGGAACAAAGAAACAAGATAACAATTACAAAAGAAGTTTATCCTTACTTTAGAGAAGGTGATTTTAAGACTATGCTCTGCAGAATGTAAACTGTTGTAACTAAACTGATGGTAGTGAGATCTGATTGTTCAAATGAATACCCTCAAAGTATCATTGGACTATAAGATAAAAACACTGAATATTTTATTTTCTGGTGTGAAAGAAAGTAGAAGGCAGAATTAGCCAAAGTTGTCCAGAATGTATTTCAGTAGGTACTATGTATGAAAAAAAATGCATGTAAGGGTAACAATATTCTTTTGAAGCTGGGACTAGTACGAAATAATTGAGATGATTATTGAAAGAAACTGGAGTTCTTTTAGTGCAAAAAAAGTAGTGGGTATTACATTTGACTCCTGACCAGTTCTTTCTATCAAGAGGAATGAGCAAAGGCCCATGCTTTAAGGTAGAAAAATTATTTCGAAGAGGCAAAACTTGTCAAAGCATTCAAAAAAGGGTGGCAAATGTCTCCCCACTTACTCTGGGAGAGCAAGGCTTGTGACCCTAAGTAAAGAAAGCATTTCATCATATACCATAAAAATCAAGTCAGAACAATTACCATTTTGTTCCCTTTTCTTTATCAAATTCTTCTTTTAATTTCTCACAAAACTGTCTATTCTTACATATGGCCATCTTCATTTATGACCACCTATTTAATCCTACTGAAGAATCACAGTTTCAAGTAAGTACAGGATGTGGCCCAATTTCGTTTGTCAAGATAGTGGTTATATTTCATAAAAGAAGTAGTTTTATATAAAAGCACAGAGATCAAGAAAGAAACAGAAAATTGGGATGGTTATTGAAAGAAATAATTTATAGGTATCTGATTTTACCCTCAATTTATGTCCATAGTGTTGATTTCTGACTAAACCCTTTACAGTTAGTCAATGTTGAATCTCTTGTCTCTTCTGTTCAGTAGCTTTTTAACTCTTGGCATTTAATATCAATTTATTTTTTATTCTATGCTAAATGTCTGTCCATGGACCAAGAGTTATTCCTGCTAAATGTCTACACCTGGACCGAGAATTACTTCTTTTATTGATTTTATTTTTTAACTTTTCTCCCATTACTTGTACTCCTCTGATTCAACTCCTGCCACGTGGAACCCTGCCTTTCTCACATCACTCATATGATTACATCATGTCACACACATAGAATATCTGTTATATTTTCAAGTGTATATTGAACTTTTCAATATGTGTGACATGGAAATTTTGGAGATAAAAGGAGTTTAAAATAAGACCCCCCCTTCAAATACTTAAATCCTATTAGAGAATGGACAGTATGTAATTATCAGTCAAAAGTTATTTCTTTCAGCTGAAGCCCACAGAGCAGAAGAGTAATAGTCTTTTTATATATGGAGAATACTGAGTTGAACCTGGCAAAAATGAAATAGTAGAAACAACCCCAGAGTCCCAATGGTGACTTCTCCAGAAGCAGTGTGGTCAAGGATAAGGAGATTACTCAAAAGGTCAAAATCACCAGGCTGATTGTTTTTAGTTTGTCAGCTTTGAAGTTTCTAAGATAGAGACCGACAGGCGTAGAGAGATGCCATCCATGATTAAGAACTTGAGTTCTACCTGTGCAAGTTTGCACTTGACCTCTCCACACATGTGCCAAACATTGCATCACAAACCTACTTCTTCTGCTTCTCTGTCCCCGATTTAAAGTAACGTGAGGTCCATTTTCCATTTATTTAGGAAAAGAAACTTGAAATCATCCCTATTACCTTTCCTGCATATCCCATTGCAATTCACAGGCAAATCCTATTGGATTCTATCTTCAAAGCTCTCGCGAACCAGTGTGAAAAGTAAACGAGCCAGAGTGGTATCAGTGAGAAATAATGAGATAAAATAGATGAAATAAAACACAAAAAACAAAGACACAAGAGACAGAGGTGGAATTGAGAGGCAGAGATAGGATCGGGAGGATGGGGATATTTTTCCCTATCACCAGCACCGAGTGCCCAAACAGCTTTATTTTTAAGGACAAAATTGTTTAAGAACAGTACAAAATTGTTTTTCAAGGAAGTAAGACACATTTTCAAGGAAGTAAGACACATTTAATTATGAGAAGAGAAACAGGCACAAATTCCCAGGTAAACATAATCTGTTATTACTGTGTGACCTCTAAAATATGAGGAAATGCTACATATCTACAAGATTAGCTGGAAAATGTACATGACTGCTTTGAAGTGCAGCTGTGAAGTTAAAAGCTAAAGTTTTAAAGAAAACATGTTTTCTTCTGCCAGGTTAATAGTTGAAGCTTAGAAAAAATATGTTGTTATCTGCTGAATAGGTTCAGTAGAGGAGGGTTCATCCCCTGGATGTTCTCCCAAGCTGCGGGGGTCCTGCCACCTCACAGCTCTCTGTCCACACAAAGCAGTTGAAGAAACCGGTCACTTCTTTCTCTGTCCACTTCTGATATCCCAACCCTGGGTACTATCACATCTCACTTTTATATTATATTTTACAAATAGGTTTTTCTGCTTCATCCCTTGCCCCCTCCTTCCAGTCCATTGTCAATACTGAATACAGATGACACTACAAAAACATGCATCCGGTTGAACTGCTGAAAACCCTTCAATATCTAAGTCAGAATAAAAGGCCAATTGCTTCCAGTCACCTACAAGGCCACATGTGAAGGCCATTTTCCCCTGTCTATTTGAGGTTACTTTGTCTTATTTTGCTCAATTTCACTCCCTCATTTCCAACCCCACTTCTCTCTGGTGTTTCTGGAACATTTTAAGCATTCCTGGTGGCTCTGTAGGTCTTTCTGTGTCGAATACCAAATATTCACTTATCTTCCATATTTGCTACTGTATGTGAAGTAGCAGAAAACTGTTCTCAAACTCTGTTCTTGTCCAGACTGTTGCTGTACAGGTCTACATGAGTCTACATAAAGGAAATGGGACAAAAATACTTGTACAGTTTCAAAAAAAGTTCATTGTGGGTTATATACATTATGGCATTTTGCAACCCCAAATAATGAGATGATTTTTCTTTTGCACTAAGAAGAATTCTTTCCCAACTCTCAACTTAGTGGTCTAATTCCTGTTACATAGCTCTTTGTTTACATTTGCCTAGGATAATCCTGAAATTCTTAGACATTAGCAACAGACTTAAGAGTTAAGGGAGGGCATAAGATGGGATCTCACCTAATGTGCATGCCATCAGGGTGAGGGGCTCTTTTACAAGTGGAACTTGCCCTGGAAGTGAGAACAAAGTAACTGAAAAATAATTGAAATAAAAAACAAATTAAAGAAAAAGATTTAGATCTCACTTGCTATAGACTCCAAACAAGGACTCTAACCCCTGAACAAAGTAGGCAAATAATTGTTAAATATCTCTGTACTTACTTTCCTCACGTGTATGATGGCTAATACATTGCATCATAGGTGTATTGTAAGTTCAGGAAATGGGACCTGATAAGTAGCAAGACAGATTCAGCATTTTTAACTACTCATCATATTAATTAAGTCTAATTCCAATGATATCTAAAAATATTTTTTAAAATAATGTTTAGCTAAATAAAAATTATAGAGAATGGCTTTAATTCCTATGATGAAAAGAAAAGGAATTGAATAATGTCTTGAATAATAAAATTGTTCACATCATATTAGTGTATCTGATGAAATGATGGAAAATATTTTGTTGGTGGAAAATCCAAAAGGTATTTTACAAACCCAAAAAACACAGGAAATCTAAAATTACTCCGGAGTCACAGCATAATTCTCTACTGCCAGGAAGTGACACCTGATAATATTAATAGTGTGTTGTAATGGAGTTCAGATTCACATAGAAGCAAAAACAGATACCAAGACACAGTAAGTAGAGGAGTGAATAAAACTTCCTTGTAGTATAAAATCAGTCTTTCAAAAATTATAGTAAGCATTTCAGAAAGCAACTGGAATATTTGTACTACTGCTTTTTAATATAAATATTCATCTGTTTTCAATATTTTTATATTCAATTATTTTTCAAGTTTTCTCCTTGAACCTTTACATTTTTTAATTAACATTTCCTGACTGCTTAGCTGTTGGGGCAAATATTATTCAGGAGGAATGTATTCACGGTAACCTGAGTTTTCAATTTCCATCTCAGACTCTTTGTCTTGGGAATGACTTTAATTATTCTGAGCATATATTTGGTTATTTGTTTGGCATTCAAAAATTTATAATAGTATAAAATAGAACATTCACTATATATACTCATATTTTGGAAATTCAGACATATTTTATCATATACATTTTATTTTAAAATAAATTAAGGATATGGACAGAGCAATTCCATATATATATATATATGAATGTAAAAAAGATTTTCCGCAATTATATTACTTAGGGTTTAATTTGAAAACACTTTTACTCCATCTCAATATTATTAATACAATTATTTTCAGTGAGAAAGTATGATTTCTGTCTCATATTTTAAATGTTTTATTTGATCACTTTTATTATTATTTGTATCAGAATATCAGGAAGGTACAAATGTTTATGTTGCATGATGTCTTCTCGAATGTTTAAGTTGGGGCTTTTAGTGTGCTTATCATCAGTATAATGTCCATTGTACCAAATAGTTAAATTTTCACCCTTGACCCCCTCCTACACTGCCTGCTTCTTGGTTTCCTTCACAAACAATTCTGTGTAATGAAACAGCCTGTTTTTTTCACATTGCTATAGTTTTTCTGCTGGTGCCTTCTTATCTGGAGCCACTTCTCTCTGCTCAAAACAGACAGCAGGCATGGGACTCCTGTTCTTCTCTGCTAAGACCTCTGTTGCTCGGCGAAGAGAGAGATGGGTTCCCGCATGACGTGCTTGGATCCTACTCTGGACACTGGACCAGAAAGGAGAGAGGCGAATGCACTGTGGGCCTTTACAGCTGTGGCGCTCCTTTATCTTTCTTTGTCCTCTATGTCTGTCTCACCTGGCCACTGTGGAAGGGCTGGCCCCAGGTGCTAGGTGCTTACATGAGGTGGAGCTGGC
Organism: Arctocebus calabarensis; assembly: GCA_963573935.1. NCBI lineage: Eukaryota > Metazoa > Chordata > Mammalia > Primates > Lorisidae > Arctocebus > Arctocebus calabarensis. Next base: position 1,311 of record CAUYON010039603.1, on the reverse strand, counting down.
CAACAGGACAGGATATTGGGGGGGAAGGCAGAGTACACTGAGCCTAGTGCACACACTTGCAGGTCTCAGCCATGTGCATGAGCTGAGCGAGGTCCACGCAGGGTGCATAGGGCACAGGAGTCTTGCAGGCATGGGGTGGAGCAGCCTCTGGTACAGAGTGAGCCATCAGATCACGGCTCATTCACGGGTGGAACTGGACCGCCAACAGATTGGACATACTGTGCAGGGCACCTACTCAGTGTGTCCGTGGATGTGGCACTCATGTGCAAGGGCCAGGGCAGCTGTGGGCTGGGGCAGCTGTGGGCCAGAGCACACAGGCAGGGGGCTATGGTGCCCAGTATGCCTCTGCAGTATGGTGTGGGTTTTTGGCATGCAGACCATCCCAGCTGCAGCTGCTATGGCTTTTGACCCACTTGGAACCTCTCAGGCACCTGCAACCAGAGTCACCTGCTCTGCCTGGGTCCCACAGGGGAGTGATGGCTTAGGTTGCCATCACTTAGTATCTGCTCCATCCAGAGCTCTTTGCCTGGCACCAGAGAAGATGGGATGAGGTGCACAGGCCACAGGGTGCACACAAGTGCCAGATTCACTGCTCCCTCCGTGCAGAGCAGGGGCAAGAGAGAGGCTGCAGTTACAGATCTGAGTCCGGACAGTCCAAAGTTGGGATGTTACAGTGGAGCCAGCACTGTAACACCCAGTGTTCATGAGCTGATTTTTCCTGCCATCCAGAACAGTGCAGCTGCTCAGCCTCCAGCCAGGTCTCTCCATCCAGAGGCCTTCTTCAGTGGAGGGGCCTTGCCACCACCCCAGTTGCAAAGTCCTCCCAGAAATGTGGAGTCTGAGCTTTTCTCTTCTTTTCCTTGTTTTTGCATAAGCACCTTCGCTAATGACCAGTCCTGCGGAGTAGCTTGGCCCTTCCCAACTTCTTCACTTCACTCCCAGCTCCTCTCTGTGGATTCTCCCCCCTCTTATCTGTTCACCGTTTCATTCCTCTCCATGAGAGCGTGTTGTGCAGGCTGCTTCCAGTTTACCCTCTTGCTATTTTCTCCCTACTTTATCTTTTTATATTAATATTTTTATATAGAAAGTGCTCATATTTATAATTCATAGTTCAGAACACATATTAATTCAAGAAACATAAGCAAAGTTTAGTTTCAAGATTTGCATCGCGGGCGGCTCCTGTGGCTCAGCGAGTAGGGCGCCGGCCCCATATACCGAAGGTGGCGGGTTCAAGCCCGGCCTCGGCCGAACTGCAAAACAAAAAAATAGCCGGGCGCTGTGGCGGGTGCCTGTAGTCCCAGCTACTAGGGA
>CAUYON010039601.1:0-28955 GCA_963573935.1 Arctocebus calabarensis | reverse complement strand
CTAAATATTGTCATTTTCAAAATTACACATTGTCCTCCTTAATTTTTTTTGTTTAAATTATTTTGGCTATAAAATTTTTTTTTTGTTTTTTTTATAAAAAAAATTTTGTTTAATTTAATAAAAAAAAAAAAAGTGTGTCATCTTAACTTTTATCTCAACTAAAACTGATTATATAAAATTCTTTGTTGCCTAAATAAAGGTCAGATTTTACTCTAGTGTTTTTTTCTATATCTCATTTTCCACATTACCTTTTAGTTTCATCTGGAATATAGCTTTGCATGTTGACTAGAAGATAGTATTAATTGATGGCTCCAAAAGAAAGCTGAACCGCTTTTCCAACACAATATATTTAATAATTCAATCCTTTCTAAAAGGTATCTGATGCTTCCTTTATTACTTAAGATTTCGTATATATAACAATATCTTGTAATGCTATCCATTCCTCTGTATGGTTTTTCTGCTAATACCAAATCATATTAATTATTGAAAATATGTTTAAGTATGTTTATGTAATTATTGAAAATATGTTTTATAGGGTAAATGGCTTTTTAATTATTCTTTTCTATGTAACTATTTTTAAGAAGAAAAAAACTTGCAACAAATCAACTTTTCTTAATTCAACTCCTTTCTTAATAGGTCTTCCTTTGGCCACAATTTTGCACTCTTAATTGTTCTACTGAAAAAATTGTCTCTAAATTGTATATAATAGAAACACGTACACAATGGATTCAATATATTTATGGTATTTAGTAATAAGCACCATGAATTCCAGATTCACTTTTATACAAATGACTGCTATAAACCTGACATGATTTTACATCAGTTGGGTCAATAACTAGGAGTGTGATAGCTGGGTAGTTTGTCATGTTTAATTTTATGAGAAACTGCCAGACTGTCTACCAAAGTGACTGTGCCATTTTCCATTCCTGCCATTAAAGAATGAGAGTTCCAGGTGGCACCTCTGGCTCAAAGGAGTAGGGCACCGGCCCCACATGCCGGAGGTGTCAGGTTCAAACCCAGCCCCAGCCAAAAACAAAAAAAGAAAAAAAAAAGAATGCAAATTCCTTTCCCTCTCCTTCCTTACCTTTGTCTGGTATTGCTAGTTTTACAGCTTAGACTTTTTAACATGTGTAGTGATATCTTGTTTGAATTTGCATTTTCCTAATTACAAATTATGTTGAACTTATTTTCAAATGCTTATTTGCCATCTGTATACCTTTTCTTGTGAGTGCTCAGATTGTTTGCCCATAGATAATTGGATTATTTGTTTTCTTGCTGCTAAGTTTCAGAGTTGTATGCATATTCTAATGTAAGTCTTTAATCAGACAGTGTATGTGATTGGAAATATTTTCTCCCACATGAGAATTATCTTTTCTTCCATTTAATAGAAATGTTTGTATAGCAAAACATTTTAAATCTTAATAAGGTCCAAATTTGTGTGCATGTATTTTGTTTTGGTATTGTGCCTAACATCTCGTGGCCAAATGTATGGTTAATCTTATTTGTTCTTCTAGAAATGGTGCAGTTTTGCATTTTGCATTTATGTCTTTGATTGATTTCAAGTTAAATTTTATGTTAGGTGTGAGATGTGTATTGAAGTTTCTTTTTCTGCATAAGGATTCTTTTGCTGCATTGTCTGAAAAACTTACTCCTAATAAGAGTGTGTCTTTCAATGCATAAACGAGGTGTAGCTCTCCATTTACTTGATCTTTGAAAATTTTTATTTCATCGATGTTTTATAGTTTTCTTCATAACATTTCTGTATGTATTATCTTACATTTATGTACTATCTTGATACATTCATTTCGAGAGGTGCTATGGTAAATGGCATACATATACTTTTTTCTCAAATGTTCATTACCAATATATAGGAAAGCAATTGACTTTTGTGTGTTGACCTTTTATCCTGTGGCTTTGTTAAACTCACTTTTTAATTCGAATAGTCTTTTCTAGGTTCTTTTGAATTTTGCACATAAATACTTCTGTTTTCTTCAAATAGATTCAGTTTTATGTTTTTAATCCTTCCATCTTACTTTTCTTTGTTTGTTTGTTTGTTTGTTTTGTCTTATTACAATGACCAGGACATCCACCACAACAATAAAGTAGATGTGTTAAGAACTAATACCCTTGCCTTTTTCCTGACGTTAAAAGGAAAGCATTTAGTCTTACAAATCATTTTACAATGTATCCATATTTGAAAATACCACAGTGTTCCCCATAAGTTTCTAAGGTTTTTATCAGTAAAAACTTTTATCAATAAGTTTAAGTTTTTATCAATAAAAATGATTAAACATTCACAAATGCTTTTTCTGAATCTATTATGATGACTATATTATATGTAGGTCTTATTCTGTTTATTATTATATGTAGGTCTTATTCTGTTTATTACTATTGTGTTTTCCTGAGATAAACCTCACTTGATTATGATATATTATTCTTTATATATATTGCTTGATTGTGATTGCCAGTATTTTGGGGAATTTGCTATCTGTGTCTGTAGTTTCCTTGCAATGGCTTTGTCTGGTTTGGCTATTAGGGTAATTCCAACCTAGCAAAATGAGTTGTATAGTGTTTCCTCCTTTGGTACATTCTGGAAAAGATTGAGCAGAGTGTGTATGATTTCTTCAATAATAATCTGGTAGGCTCGGCACCTGTAGCTCAGCGGCTAGGGTGCCAGCCACATACACTGGAAATGGTGGGTTCAAATCCAGCCCAGGCCTGCCAAACAATGACGACAATTACAACACCAAAATAGCTGCTCATTGTGGTAGGCAACTCCCAGCTACTTGGGAGGCTGAAGCAAAAGAATTGCTTAAGCCCAAGAGTTTGAGGTAGCTGTGAGCTGTGACAACATGCCACTCTACCCAGGGCAAAAGCTTGAAACTGTGTCTCAAAACCAAAATAATAATTTGGTAGAACAAGCTAATGCAAACTTCTGGGTGTAGCATTTTGTTTTTTGGAGGTATTTAATTATAAATTTATTTCCTTAAGAGATACAAGGGTATTCAAGTTTCCTATTACTTCTTCTTTTAACTTTAATTTTCTTAAATTATTTTATTTATTGTCTTATTTATTCTTCCTATTCTGGTGTTCCAGAATTATATAAATCCACAGTATGCTTGGGTTTTTTTGTGATTTTTTTTTAGTGATTTGGTCTATTTTATGTAAATTATTGAATATATAGCTAGAGTTTTATTCACCCCCTGTTTTTCCTTTAATATCTATAAAATCTGTAGTGATATAATCTCTTTCATTCCTCATGCTGATAATTTGTGTCTTCTGTTTCTTTTCTTAATGCATTCTATTTATGCGGAGCTTGACCAATTAATCTTATCAAATAACAAGTTTTATTTTCATTAAGTTTGATTTATTATTTTACTATTTTCAGTTGCATTGATATCTGCTCCTAACTATTTTTTTCTGATTTATGTAGCTTACTACTTATTTTGATTTTTCTTTTCTAAGTTATTAAGGGAGAAATTACATTACTGATTTGGGAAGATTTTATATTTTTAACCTTAGCATTTAATCCTATAAATTTTCTATGAAGCCTTGTGCAGTTTAAAACATGTTTTAATTTCTTTTTAAACTACTGAGCTACTTAAAGTGTGTTTCTTAATTTCCAAATATTTGGGAATTTCCCATATATCTTTCTAGTATTGATTTCTAATTTCTTTTTTTAAACTCAATTTTTATTAAATCATAGCTATATACATTTATGGGGTACAAAATAATGATTTGATATACAATGTGGGATGCTTAAATCAAACTAATTAACATAACCATCACCTCACTTAGTTATTTTTGTGGTAAAACATTTAAATATACTCTTCGTTGCGTACATTAGGTGAGATCCTGCCATATATCCTCCCTCCACTCATCCTCCTCCCCTCCCTTCTCCCTGCTCTTTCTTTCTGGGCTGTCTTTGTGTTTTGTCATTTATATGAATGTGTAAGCGTTTATATGTTGATCTCAGAATAGTATTAAGTACATTGGAAACTGTTTTGTCCATTCTTGAGATACTTTGCTAAGAAGAATGTGTTTCAGTTCCATCCAGGAAAACATAAAAGATAAAATCTCCCTCTTTTTATGACTGCATAGTATTCCATGGTATACATATACCACAATTTGTTTATCCATCCATGTGTTGATGGACATTTAGGCCGATTCCACAACTTGGCTATTGTGAATTGGTCTGTAAGAAACATTCTGGTGCAAATGTCTTTGTTGTAAAATTTTTGTTCATTTGGGTAGATACCTGATAATGATATTGTAGGATCATTTAGTTAGGTAGGTCATCATTTAGTTACTTGAGAATTCTCCATACTTCTTTCCAAAAAATTCATTTCATTACAATCAGAGAAAATACTTTGCATTATTTCTGTTCACATACTTTAGTTCTGCCACCGTAAGAGACTTTATTACTATTTTCCAAATTCTCTCTGAACATCCACTGGGGTTGGTAGAGAAAAAGCCTATAAGGGTATGGATGAACCTATATTTGCTTTTACAGGGGTTTTATTATCCTTCAGCAGTATACGCTCAATTTCCACCAATTCACCAATCACCCAGCTGGACTTTTTTTTTTTTACCAGTTGGTTGTTTCTTGACCCAATAAGCCCATAGTTATGTCATATTACCCCTTGTAGTCTTGTGCCTCACCTTTGGTTTTGGGGTAGTTGATTGCTCTCTAAGTCCTTAGCACTATGATAGAGGTCAAGAAAATTCATAAATGTACCATTTGTCTGGCTCATGTAGTCTTTACACATCATTTAGAGTTTGAAAGTTTACTGCTTCCCAGTTTCTTTGAAAATTTTGGTTTTCATTTCCATTCTCATAGTACTTTGAATAATTTCCAGAAAAATCAGGCAAGATTCAGAATGATATTACCTCTATATTTTTATAAGCTCAATTTTTCAGTGAAATTTTTTTAATTGATATATCATTACATAAAGTATTATCCTATAATCTCTTAAAATCACTTTTGTGACTTTAGTCATAATCACATTACATTGTCATTTCTTTTGGGAGAGCCTTTTCTTTATTGTTCTCTCAAAAGTGTATTCTATTTTATCACTCTTCTTACACAATGACTTTGATAAAGTTGACAATTAAGTTGTTAATGAATGAGAATGTATTAAACTATTTTGAATTGCAGATCAATTATTACTAAAATAACGTGATAAGTATCGGAAATAGATTTAAGGCAATGAATTTATAGTGTTCAGGATGATTGGGAGAGCATATTTAAAAATTCATAATATTGGAAAATATAAAAATCTCTTTGTACATTTATTTCTCTTAGATAAAAATATTTCCTCATTCCTAGACAATGGTAGAAGCTCTATTATTAAGTTAAATATTAATATAATTTTGCTGGCTGAATTTTTTTCTTCCTTTGAAATAAAGAGTTCTTTTAAAACTCTTTTTTTTAAATATATTTTTTAAATCATAGCTGACTACATTAATGCAATCATGGGGTACAATGTGCTGGTTTTGTATACAATCTGAAATATTTTCATCAAATGGTTAACATAGCCTTCATGGCATTTTCTTAGTTATTGTGTTAAGACACTTATATTGCATTCAGTAAGTTTCACCTGTACCCTTCTAAGATGTATCATAGTGTGGTCCCACCAATTACCCTCCCTCTACCCATTCTGTCCCCTCCCCCCCTTGTCTCTTTCCCCATATTCTTCTGGTATAAGATTTTTTGGTAATAAAATAGCTATTTGTTCATTTTTTGAATTTTTGTGGCTTGTTATCACTTTGAAATTTAATTCCTGGAAACACCTACACTTTCTTATTTCCATTTTCCACATATAATCTCAAACTTCACTAAATGCCGGAATTAAAGACTGAGTTATGAAAGAAAACCAGACTTTTAAAGTTTATCACTTGTCGCATATACTGATTGCTGTTGGTCACACTTGGACTTATAAGTATCAATTTATTTTATTATTCATTACAAAGTAAGAGTATAGTAAAGGGGACAATAGTGGATGATAGTAATATGGCAATGACTACATATTAAAGAAAAGTAAAAACTGAGAAATACATTAGAGATAAGTTTGACCAAAGTGAGGGGTGAGAGATAAAGTGGAAATACTTTAAAGTAAAGAAAATAATTTTAATTCAGATAACTTTTAAAACATTACTAATAACATTGGGAAATGGTGATGATGTCATGACCATTTTAGACAAGCTGATTTTGATAGAAACATTTAAATATAGCCTGAAAAAAATGATTTGTGTGTCATAAATAATCTTCAAATATTAAGAATTTTAGTACAGAGAAGGCACTAAATGTTTTCTCCCTAAATGTAAAGTCAATAGTCAATAGTAAAGAAAAATTTCATAGTGTGATAGAGAGCATCTAGATTGCTACATTAAATCTACCTAGCAATGAAAAGGTCTCTCGTCAAAAGTTCTGTGGACTTCTACTTTCAGCTTTAACATATAGAGGGCCAGAAATGATTACTCTTATCATTATAGCAAGAAGGGGTAAAACATGAATCAATAACTTTTTTTGTACAAATAAGAGAACTGAGAGCACCAAGCAAACTGCCTCTCTGCAATCTGGAGAATCAGGTGCATCTATAGAAACACAGGTCTGAGATTTGCTGACTTCGAATAGAAACCACTGGATTTCTACCAGTTTAAATAGTAATTGAAGCCATTAGGAGCCTTGACCATAATTCCAACAAAGTGCAGGAGGTCAAGGGAGGACTAGAATGAGAGAAGCCCCTGATAGCCATAATCTGAAGGAAGTCAGACAACTTAGAAGGCTTTTCCTTTGGAAGGACTGACAGATTCTCCAAGGGTATGTCCCAGAAAGATCTCCATATGGACCTGGCAGAGGGAGGGGAAGCACAGCTACCCTGAAACCCGCCTCCATTACAAAGGTCCAATGTTCATGGGAAAGGATTTCACCAGAGGATAATTGGTGCAAAAAAGAGATTTCTATTCTCCTCCAGAACCCTCCCACTTATTTACTCTATAACTATTGTAAATCAGAGTACAACATTAAGAAATAAAATCTATAATAGATCAATGTGACAGAATGGAGAATCCAGAAATAACCTCACACATATATAGTCAACTGATTTTCAACAAAGATACACATACCATTAAATGGAGAAAATACAATATTTTCAATAAATGGTTCTTGAAATTTGGTATGTCTATATATAAAACTAAAACATATCACATGTCTCTTGCTTTATAAAAAATTAATCCAAAATTGATCATAAATCTAAATGTAAAATGTAAAGCTATAAACTTCACAGAAAAAAATTAAGAAAATCTGGTATCTTTCTGGCAAATAACTTTTAAATATGACAATAAAAGTAACACAAATTACGATTTTTAGATACAACACCAAACTGTCATAACAATTACTGAGAGAGGGGTGTTAAAGACTGCAACTATAATAATGGAGCTATTATTAGTTTTACCTCATTATTTTGATGCTTTATGACAGGTGCACACATATTAAGGATTATTATGTCTTCTTGGAGATTTCCCTTTTTATTATTAAGTATTGGCCATCTTTATATCACTGATAATTTTCCCTGCTTTAAAGTCCACTTTATATGAAATTAATCTATCTACTATAGACTTTTTTGATTAATGTTAGCATGGTATATTTTTATCCATTTATTTGCTTTTAGTCTATCATTTTCTTTATATCTAAGATAGAATTCTTCTAGAAAACATATAGTTGGGTCTTATCTTTCCCCACTCTTAAAGTCTGTCTTTTAATTTATTTATTCAGACCATAGACATTTAAAGTCATTATTGTTAGTTTGATTAATGTCTACCATAATTGTCACTGTCTTTTATTTCTTGGCTTTGTTTTTTGTTTCTTTTTTTTGTCTTCCACTCCTTTTCTAACTTCTCTAATTATATTATAGTTGGGCATTTTATATGATTTTATTTTTATATAATATAATTTATAATTTCCTTTTCTTTTTCTTGTTTCTTTTTTTTTAACTATTTTAATCATTGTCCTACAGTTTATGATTTGTATTTACAACTAATCCAAGCACATTTAAAAATAACAATATACTACTCCACAGGTAATGCAGCTACCTAGAGCAGAGCATTACCCCTTATGCCATTCCTTTCACTTATCCATAAACTATTCATGAAATACATAGCTGCTATATGTGGGGTCATTATAAAAGTTTTGAGATACACAAAAACCAAGAAACATAAAATTCATGTAGACAAATGAATCACTCCCAGCAACATAATAAGCCAAGCAGATTGAATTTGCATGGGTAGATCAGAAAAGACACTGTCAACTGTGTTTTTTGGAAGTGAAATAAAGGACCATAATACAGTCTGTCTGAAAACTTTCATAATGACCTATGTATTACATTGGACAAACTATTATTAGTTAAATAAATAAAAGGAAAAATTATTTATTTTTATTTATTTTTTCTCTAATGTTCTCCCATTCTGATTTCTAACCTACATAATTCTCATCTCTTAAGAAACAGAAAACAGAAACAGAAAAATTTTAAGAAAAATTTTTTAAAAATATTTCTTTCAAGGTAGCTCTACTGGTGATGTTACCAAAATTTTGTTTGTCTGAGAAAATCTTCATTTCTCCTTCTCTTTTGAAGGATAATTGTTTTAGATAGGAAATTGTAGGCTAATGTTTTGTTTTCAGCATTTGAGACATTTCACTCCACTCTCTTCTTGCTTTCATAGTTTCTGAAGAGAGGTTTGATAAAATTCTTACTTTTCCTTCTCTGTAGGTAGTGCGATCCTTTCCCCTTTCCCCAGATTCCTTAGTTTTTGTTTATGTTTGTTTGTTTCTTTTGTGTGTTTATAATTTTCTCTTTGTCTTTAACTTTCTGTGGTTTGAATATGATATTCCATGATATTCCTAGGTGTCAATATATTGGTATGCATATTGCTTGATATTCTGTGAGTTATTAAATTTGTGATTTGGTTTTAGACATTAATTTGGGCAAATTCTCAGTCATTGCTACAAATATTTCTTCTGCTTCTCTTTCTTTTTGGCATCTCCATTATGCATGTGTTGCAACTTCTGTAATTGCCCCACAGTTCTTGGCTAGTCTAGTTATTATTATTATTATTATTATTATTACATTTTCTATTGACAGTTTTAAAAATTCACTGATTCTGTCCTCAGTCTTGTCCAATCTACTGGTGAGTGATGAGCTCATCAACTCCAAAGTGTTTTGCTCTCTGGCACTTTCTTTAGGTTCTTCTTAGAGTTTCCATCTCCCTGCTTACATTACCCATCCGTTCTTGCATGTTGTTTACTTTTTACATTAGAGTCCACATAAATCATAGCTATTATAAGCTCTGGGTCTGCTAATCCAACATTTTTGACATACTTCAATCTGATTTTCTTGCTTGTTCCTTCAAAGTGTATATTTTGTCTTCTATTATGCCTTGTTAAAAGCTGTATAGATGTACTATACAAAAGAAACTAAGAGGAATAGGTCTTTAGTGTAAGGTTTAACATAACTATCTAGTTAGGAATTAGGCAATATTTACTGTCTGCTGCAGCTGTAGGTGTCTGAAGCTAAAATTTTCTATTCTTGTTTTTTTCCTCCTTTTTGTCTTTGCGTTACCCTAAGGACTTATTCTTAACTAAGGTCTGAGAGTGCAGTTCATTCAGGTGTATTCTTCTTATCAGACAGGAGACCTACTGATGTGGTGATAATGTGAGGGATAAGGTGAAGGGGGAAGTGTTCTATAATCTAATGGTGAGAAATCATTCTTTTAGTGAGCCAGTGCCCCTAGACTGTGACTTTCACATCTTCACCTCCACAGGTGAGACAGAAAGGCTAGAGATGGTTGGGACAGTTATGTGTTTCCCTTCCCCTACGTGGAAAACTAGAGGAGATTTCCATTCCCTAGGATGATCCCAGCCCACTGGACTCTGAGAAGATAGTTTCTCTTGAAGGCAGGCCTTGTTAAGAAGAATAAAGTGTTCCAGGAGTATTCGGAATGGCTACTCTTCTCTTCCTGCCAAAGTCACCATAGAATTTGTTTTATTCTGATCTTCGCTGTGAGAATCTTATGGAGCTCCTAAAGGTAATACAAAGTATGACCCCCAAACTGGGACTCCCTGGAATTCTTAACTCTCAAGCTTGTCCACACTGAGCCTATAGTACTTTATCAATTACAATTTAAGTTTGCCTATTCTGGCTCTGACTCCAAAAGCGGTTTCTGCTGCTGGACTTCTGCTCCAGTAACTTGTTCTTCTTTGTATGTGCCTGCCTGTTTCTCCAAATTTGGGGGTAGTGGTTTCCTCTGTCTGTTTACTTCCATAAGAAGAGTTGTTAATTTTCAGTTTCTTCGTCCTTTTTTCTTGTTGTGAGGACTGGAGTGACAACCTCAAAGATTTTTACATGATGAACCATAAAATAAAATTCTATGTTTTGCAATTCTGATGTTTCATTACTTTCCAAAGCATAAAGATTTTTAACTCAGGTTTAAATATCAGATTATAGGTTTGAAAAATTTTGGTCAATGTGTTGACATTTCTACTTCCCTTCTACTTCTTTACCTTAGGAAGATTCTTATTGAGAATGTGCAGTGATGTCTCTTAGTTTATTCTCCTGTGTCTTTTGTCTTCTGTCAAAGGGAATATTCAAGTTCACATGAAAGAGATTTAATTTGTGAATCCAGTCGTTTGAGTCTTTGATATAAATCTTATGATCATCAAACAGTTTCTGGCATTTTCTTGGAAGTAGCAAATGATTTTTGGCATTCCATTTTACCAAGTTTATACATGACTTGTCATATAATGTTCAAGGGATTTTGAAGAACCAGTTTCACATAATACCATATTGAAATGTGGCCTAGGAGCTTGAAAAGAATATCAAGGATCAGAATATATGAATAAATTTAATAAGAGTATTAGAGCAGTGGATATTTCATCATGTAAGACAGTTGTGAAACAATAGTAATTTGGGTGGCAAAAATAAAAATAACAACAACAACAAAAAAGAGAAAGTATTAAAAATGATGGAATATGCTCATGTTTACTAGGTATTCAGAATGTTAAGTTGTCAGTTTTCCAGTTTTTTTCTGCAAAGAGACTGTGTTTTAATCAACCAGTTAATAATCAATTTAAATGTCTTACCAAAGAAAGAATATACTAACAAACATTTTTAGAGTTCATATCGACTGCATTAATGTAACCTTTTTGCTGATTTGCCTTCACTACCACTTCTACTCCATGAAAAATTCTCAGGTTTTATAGCACTAATTCCTGCCTTGCTGTACCTAGCATGGTTTAGGATGATGATGGCTATGCAATGAGAATTCAGAGGCTCAATATACAATTGCTGTTAATATCAACATTCAAGTTCATAAATTCCTCAGACATCTTATACAGAATTCAAGTGATTTAAGGTTGTGAAATGGATTTATACTTAGCTTTAATTAATAAATAAGTGGCAGAAACAATGCATAGACTCAGAAAGCCAGTTTCTTCTGGAAACATAGAAAGACTATTTACCAGCCTCCCTTCCAGGGAGACTAGGGCCATATTATTGTGCTCTGGCTAATGGAGATGATGCAGAACAAGTGTGCATGCCATTTCTGGGCTGTTGAAACCCAGATGCCACCTTCTCTCTTCCATTCTTCTGATTAGAATCAAAGGTTCCAGCATGGCAAAGCTGTGCTTGGTGAAATGCCACTAACAAACATTGGATGGTGATGTGAAACATAAACTTATACTAAGCTGCTAAGACTTGTTTTTAGGTAGGTAATGATCATCATTCTGATTGAAACAGAACTTTCAACTATTTATGTTATAGAAAGTTGGAAACTTTAGGCTCTGTTTTATTCCCAAAGCAATGTTCCACCATTTAAAACAATGTAGAACTGAGAGATGACTGTGTTCATTATAATCCACATTAACAAGCAAATTACTGCCATATTGGTGAAATGAATATTTGTGGTGCTCTCTTAATACAAAAAAAAAAAAAAGAGAAAGAAAGAAACAAACAAAAATAACGAACCCAGAGCCTCCCGTGGCTCTCAGTTACTTAGCAAGTCAGGGAGTAGATTAAGCCCAAGAGCTAATTTTGAATTTTCCCTACCTTGTCTTTGGTTTCTCCTGGATATCTCTTTCCTTTGTGTCCTTAGAATTCATCTTCTGCTTTCAGAAAGGCAAAATCAGTAGGCCCAACTTCAGTTAATTGCGTATCTAAAAATCAGTTATGTAGTCTGTTGGTAAACACATCTCTATGCCAGAAGATGACATGGAGGATCTGGAATGTTAACGTTTTTAGTTGTTGGAGGATTTGTTTGTTTTGTTTTGTTTTCAGGATACAATACTAATTTGGATAATTTGCATAAAAAGATTTACTTTAATATCTCCTTTTGTCTATCTTTAAATTCTGTAGTTTAATTTCAGATGCAATTCTGAAATAACTAGAATGCCATTTATCCAATATCATTTTGTGAGCTATCTGACTCGTTGCAGTTACAATAGTTATGGTAATGATATATTCTATTAAAATTATTTGAACAATTGCAGTTAGACTTATGTCAGCATTTTTTTTTTGCTGGCAAACTACTAATCTCCGATGCTTATAATTCAACCACTTTATACCCTTTGCTGACTTGAAATAAAGCATAAAATAAAAGAGATAACTTTTCCTTACCATAACTATAAAGAAAATAATGTTTTTTAATGAAGTGTCCTTAATCTAAAGGCAGAAATCATTACTGATTGCTAAGCTTTAAATAAACATTGTCTTTCTTTACTTGAAAAAAAAATAACTAGCAAAGAAAAAGGAATGCTTATTTAATTGCTTTTAAAATCTTAACTGCATCTGAAACATTATAGCTAAATCACAGGTCATAGAACTTGTGAAAACAAAATCACAAAGTCAAGGTTCTATGACTTTTTAAGAACTTGTCTATCATTCTTCTCATGCTTATATTAGACTACACACTCTTATGCACTAACAAATGCTGTATCATTGAAAATTTCTTTGGAAATAAATGAACAGATTTGGATGGGATAAACAGTGAACTAAATATAGTGTATAGTTTGCTTTCAGTAGCCTTTTAAAAGAAATATTAATTAGTACTTTCTTTGAAATGAAAGTCATATTGCCAAATAATTTTACTTGATCCAATTACTTTTGTAAAGAAAATAGCTGTTAGACCCATTATTTTGAGGAATGTTCATTCAAATATGATTCTCACATGAATAAAACAGTAAAAGCCTTTTATTGCTGATTTTTTTCCCTTATAGCTAGAAAAGTATATATCGAGGGGAAAAGGAAAAGTCAAGGTAGTTATTTAAAAAAAAACATTGTGGGAAAGATTGAATGTAAGAATCATTTTCAAGCCCAGGAGTCATAATTCCCACCCACCTAATGCAGAAGTAGATTATAGCCTATTTTGTGTCAGTGCTTTTGATTTAAAAAGTATTGTCTCTCCAACGGAATACATTTTGTGTGTGTTGAGGGTGAAGGAAATTCAGAATTGCTTATTATCTCTCATTTGAGAGATTATTTGCTGAATTTAGTTTAATCTTTCCTATAGTCTTAAACTACATAATCTTTCCTACAGTCTTAAACTACATAACCTTTACCAGGCCTTTGGGGGGGGAAAAATTACCTACAGGTCCTTTAACTTCCTTTTGTTGTTGTTTTTTTCTGTTCAGTTAACAATTTGTTGGTCATGGTTTAACAAATTTAATGGTTTCATATGACTGCATTTTTATTTGCTGAATCTTGCCTTGTAGAAATCCTCTTGGATCTCTAAATGTGGATATTCAGGTAGGAGAGAATGCAAGCACTGTGAACTTGCATTAACCTCATTTATGGGCTGAGACTGTTCCTCTGTTTTGAACCTTGCCTCTCCTCCCTACTAGTGAATTGATTTCATCCTTTGTAAATCAGAAAGCCATTTTGAAGAGCAATATTATGTTTATAGCTGTGATCTCATTTCCTAAATTCTTATCCTTTATGTTTAACAGCTTGTTGGACCTGCATGTTCAGCAAGGGCATGTTTGAAAGAGCTCAAAAACAATATGTCTAGAATTGATCTTACTTTGTTTTCTCTTCCTATTGGTGCATGCCAAATCTGCTATTGCATTTTATTTTAGATCTTTATGGTTCATGCAGTCTTCAGGAATGATTCTGGATTCTTTCACATGCCTCATTATTTATATTTATTCAGTCAGAAGATCCTGTTGATTTTATCTCTTTAAAGATCTTTGCAGTAATCTTAGCACTCTGGGAGATCCAGGAATTGCCTGAGCTCAGGAATTCAAGACAAGCCTAAGCAAGAGTGAGGCCCCATTTCTACTAAAAATAGAAAAATCAGCATGGTATTTTTGGCGGCACCTGTAGTCCCAGCCACTTAGGAGGCTGAGGCAAGTGGATCACTTGAGCACAAGAATTACTGTAAGCTAAGCTAATGCCCTGGCTCTCTAGCCTGAAGGTCTAAAGAAAAAAATAATCTTTGTAGTTTTGTTCCTCCTCTTCAATATTCCTGGGACTGCTTTTGTTTAGACCCTTATCATTTGTCACTTGGAAGGTGACTAATACAAATCTCTGCTTCATGTCTCATCTCCACCACACTCCCTTCAATCCATTCTTTTTATTGCCACAAAAATGGGATTTTTTTAACATCAAAATGACACATAGTTTTGCCATGTACATCCTTTAGGGATCCCCTCCATCTTCACTCTTCAAAATGTGCCTTCCATCAACCAAATCTATAACAGTAATACCAAGATTTTCCCTTTTCACACTTTAGTGCATATTCTTTCCACTATCTAAAATGACTTTCTCCCTTGTTCCTTTGGGAACAACTACCATAAAGAACTTCTTTATATCTCAGCCCAGGTTACTGCCCAGGTATTCTGGTATTATGTGGATTAAAGAGATTTAGTAAGACTCACAAAGAGAAAAGATAAGGTTCTAATAATCAATTTTTGCCTCAGTCATGTCTTTTGACTTTGTGCTTATCTGAAACTACTACAAAATTTGAATAATTAATGTAAATTAATAATACTATGCTGATATTAAGTGGGTATATGTTAGTAGAAGTCATTTGTTTGTAAACTAAGAATATGTAGCTCTAGCAAGCCTTTGCAGGTTTACTCTCTCTGTTGTTTCCTACAGAAACTGGCATTATCTCCCTCATCACTAAGAGCAGATTGCATAACTTTGTCAAATATCTCAGATAAATAGTAATGACAGAAAAAGAGAAGGAATATCAAATTGCTTTGATCAAAAATAATGAATAAAGTATATTTATTTCATATATTTTTACAATAATACACTGAAATTTATCCTTCTATATACTACATCAATCAACATTTCTCATCATGGTTTTCCTATGCAAATATAATTAAAAATGTTAAAATTGCAAATAAAAGTTATCACCACTTTGTCCTCAGTGCTTTTCAAATTGGAGTCAGTGGTAGATCTATATTTTCCAGAATGTCCTAAGGTAGGGGCTAATTAAAAATGAAGTTCCTCGAGTCACATCCTAGGCCTCCTGTAACTATTAAGGGAGTCTCTGGGGGTGGGAATACTTTTATTCTGTATATTTGACAAATTTTCTGATTGATTCCAATGTATGCTAAAGTTCATTATATTTGTTAAGACACAAGTGATAAGCAATGTTATTAACTAAAAATTGCAGGGATTAAAATACGTTTGAAACCCACTTTACTGTCTCAGAAGAAGGCATATGTTCCCACCTCTACCCAAAGGAAAACAGTTAAAACACATGTCAATCAGCAAACATTTGTATGGTGTGGGCTGAGTTTGACCAATTTAATTTGTCTTTTGCTCCCAAGTTATCTTCATTGTTTCACAAAAAAGGAAGAACTATTCTGGGCAATCGATTCTGAGGTCCTGGGAATTTGAGCAGACTGTGCAGCTGATCTTTTCTGTACTGAAGAGCCTGAGTCCCTTTCTTGAAATGCTAAAGCTCAGTGAGGAATCATTGCTTTTTAGCCATCTTGCTTGACATGAAACTTGGCAGTCGTTATCTACTGCCTGGAAGAAATGACTTTGGCGATAAAAATCCAATTGCTGGTGTGGGGCCTCAATCCTAGATCATCACTATTTTCACCTTCCAGTATGGAATTTCTAAGGCAACATTTCCTTGTATGCATTCAGTTAACAACTTGGGCTTAAAAAAAATACTTGGGCTTGGGCAAAATGTATTAAACCCTGGCCTCTAGCATTTAATTTACTATTTTCATAGATCTTCAATCAAGATTTTCCAATATGCATCTATTAAAAATCTATTTTGTACACAGAATTTGGGAAGCATTAATTAATTTCCTGGTGGCCATCCTGATAGTGCCATGTATATCCAGCCAACTAATATACACGCGGGCATATTTAAACTGCGACTCATTGGCTCGTAGTTCTGAAAATATGAAAGACCAGGTACCCTGGAAAGTTTTCAGTGCAACTTCATAGAAATAATGGCTGATAAAAAATAACTCTTTTAAATTATTTTCAATGCATTCCTGGACTCACTGGAAAGAACGGTGAGAAACTACAAGTAACTAATAGTCATAGCAACCATTTTAAATGTGATACTGAATCTGCTGTAACAAGAATGGTGACAGCTGAGGTTGTCATTGGTGATCAGTCTTAGAAAAATTAGAATATTCACCAGGGTTAGGAAAGAAGGCTAGGCTTTCAGAAAGTGGGAGAGCAAGAACTGAGACCCCATAGGAATCTAAATTCTTAAAGGGTGGCATAGTGTGAAGAGTGGACTAGAGAAATGTCATTGCCTCAATGCAGAAATCACTAAAAAGCTTGATTCCTTCTCAAAGGAGGCAGAGGAATTCTAAAATAACAGAAAACAAAAATAGAAAAGGTAAAACAAAAAAATTCACTAAATGCAATAAATACTGTATATTAAATATAATGTCAAAAAATGGACATAGTAGGAAATATTCCAAATATAAGATAGTATTTAAGAGCATTATTAAGCACTAAAAGCATTCCCCAATATGCTGACTTATGTAAATTCATGGCTAAAAAGTGCAGGGCTAAAAGTAATGTAGCAAAGATGCTATATGGTAAACAAACCCACAGTTACAAGGAAAATGGGGTTTGGAGGAGGGAAGAGTAAACACAAACTAGAATCTTTCTGCTCTTTCCTTCACCTAACTATGAACAATGACATCTTCAGAGTATGATGGCTAACCCTTCATTTCTGCCTTCCAAATTTTGTCCAACTTCACTTTGACTGCATCTAACCTTGAACCATATAGAGAAGGAAATTGTGAGGAATAGAGTTCTCAATAGAACCAAGTTGAAAATAGAAACATCTAAAAAACTTTACATGCTCTTCTGGAATTTCTGATTATAATAAAACTTATATACTGATAAAAAGGAAATGTCCTAGTAGACCCTATTGACAGAAATTTAAAACCTTTCAAAATCCCCAAATTCTTTTATTAAAAAGCATAAGAGAACTAAAATTCTTATGGTAGACATCTTGAAGATTAGGAAGAATTACAATTACTAAGTACATATAGATAATAAAATGACAAGAAGAAATAAAGAAGATTTATTTTTGAATTAAAATACTCCCAAACAGGACCACAAAAATATGAATAAAAATAAAATCAATAATAAAAAAGAACACAATTTGCACAGCTGAGAGAGCAGCTTCATTCTAATGGATATTTGATTTCTTTTAATTCCAAAACCTTTCATAATACCTTGTGTAGGAGGAACAATAGTTTTACTGTTAATAAACACTTAATGAAAGGCAATTTGTTTTTTCATATTATAAAGCTCATAATAGGACCCTCTAAAAGATATTGAGATTAAAATGGATTAATGCACTCACATATTATTGATTGAATACATATTTAAGACTAGTTATCGCACAAGAAAGTTTTAAGTATCTTAAGAATTTATATCTTGTACATAAAAAAGTGATACAGTTTTCCCCCAATTTTGCAACCTTCTTAGCATTAGATGATATTACCAATTATATGTTGTAAAGATGAAAGAAACTGTTCCATATCTCAACACTTTTAAAAATTTAACTCTGAGAGAAAAAAGATTGATTTTAATATTCAGAAGAATAGAAATAATATTTAAAACTTATTGTATAAATGTTCATAGTATTTGGACACAGTTACTTTTTCTTTCAAAAGTATATCAAGGGAGCTCATTCACTTTTTCCACCCTATGAGGACACAGTAAGAAGACATCATCTCTGTGAACCAGGAAATGGGTTCTCATCAGATGCTGAATCTGACAGCATCTTGATCTTGGAGTTGCCAGCCTCCAGAAGTGGGAGAAATACATTCATGTTGCTTATAACCAATCAGTTTATGGCATTTTTACAACAGCCTAAATAGACTTAGTCCATAAATCAATGTGGACTCATACTTCTGAACACCTCTCCTTTTAGACAAAATGAAAACCACATACATTACTTGAAATTCTGCCCACTGGGAAGATGATCATTCACCATTGCCTTTCAGGGCTGCCCCAGAGTGGTGCTTCGGAGTTACAACTGTTCACTTTTGCTTGGAGCCTCCCTTTCATGCAGAACCAGAGCTCAGTTTTTCTTTCTCAGTCAACTGTAAGGAACTTTCCATGAGTTCATAGATGTGAACTGAGAATTATTTATGCCTCGAGGAAGTTATAGACACTTTCAGGCCATTTATTTAGAAGTAGAGCTGTGAATGTGAAGCCCTGAGCTTATCATTATCTTTGTCTATTTAGTCCAGCACAATACAAACTAACCAACAAAAACCATTATATGCCTTATTCTGATGAAAATATTCTATGGTAAAAAATACCCAGAGCCTCATTGTCTATAGGCACTCAATCAAAGGTATTCAAAGGCAATAATTTAAGTAACTCTGTATCATTTTATGCCATAGAATACCTGTGCCCACTTTACCACTGGAAATAGTATATTTTGCCTTTAAATCTAATTATAAAGTGTACCAATACCAGAAAACCAAGAAAGCATTCAGATAAGATATCCTTAATATTCTGTTCTGAACAATTTCTAGTACCCAATTCTGTATTATTCAGGATTCATACAGACTAGAAGATTCAGTTGGATCTATAGTTATATAATAGTTAGATATAGGATTTTTAAAAAGAAATCAACTTATGCAATTATGGAGGTTAGCTAAGCAAGTTCAAAGTCCGTAAGTCAGACAATAAAGAAGGAAAGTCTATAAGTCAGACAAGCCACCAGGCAAAGATCACAACCCCAAGAACATGTTGGAGATCCTTGTTGGGATGAGGGGATCTCTCCCTTCAGAGAAGGCCTAACTTCTAACTTCTAAAGACTTGCAACTGATTAAGTAAGGTTCATGTAGGATTTTCTCCCTTTTGGTTGACTTAAAGTAAACTGATTAGGGGCTTTAATCATATCTGCTAAATTCTTCACAGCAGCACCTACATTAATATTTGATGGAATAACTGGGAGAAAATGAGTGCATACTACAAAATGGTCCCCATCTCTCATCTTCCAACTATCTCAAAAAGATACTGTTCCTTATACTCCTCACTAACTGGAAGCATACAGAAGCAAAGCGAGTCAGAATGTCATTTAACCTAGTAATTATACATAAGAAGGCCATATTATTCTTGAGTAGAAAGATTATAATTTTTCCTTATGCCTCTCTAAGTTATCAAATTTTTGAAATTTATATATGTACATATATGCATAAACTTCAAAAAATTGGAAAATACTTTGAAATCCATGTTAGTATTTAATGAAAACTCCCACAAATACAAAACATACAAAAATGGTTAAGAGACATTAAAATATTCAACCTTCTGTTAATCACAAAATATAAAAAATACAAATTAAATGTGAATAAAGCACTATTATTATGTATCAAGAAAGTAAATTTCAATTTTCATTGTTGGAATGAATAAGGAAAATAATCATTTACTCTTTTCATCATAGATTCCTAAAAAGAGTATAAACTGTATAATGTTTATTGAAATGTGTGTGAATCACATTCAGAAAAAAATTCATGTTGTTACCTTAATAAAAATGAAGTTTTAAACATTTTATGTATTTCCTGAAAAGAAATAATGAACATATCCATCAAATTATGGTAGATAACTGCCTTAAAAATCAGTAGTGGGATCATGCCTGTTAGTAGCCACTGCATTCCAGATTGGGCAATATAGCGAGACCCCATCTCTAAAAAAATAAAAATAAAAAAAGTATGTTAGGTTGTTATTTATATTAAAATGCCAAAAAATGATTCCCTTGTTGTTAAGCTCCCTTTTATTACTACATTTTACAGAGATGATATCCAGTAAAAGTCTGCCATTAGTGTAGGCTAAAAATAGTTTTAAAAATACAAACAACTTATAGAAAAATCATAATTTTTAAAATAGTTATATAAACCACAGTCTTCCAAATCCCATCTCAGACCAAAAGATCTGAATGAAAATATATTTCTTTCATATGTATTGTTTAAAATATTATGATGAGAAACAAAAGAAAAAATGGAATCAGAGAGAGGAGTCTACATTAGAAAGATCAACAAAAATTAATGCCTTCTGGTGTATATGAATCACCACTAAAATATTGAAAATGAGTAATTTGGGTGCTATTAAGAAGGAGGTAATGTCACCAGGGCACAAATTATATTAAAAAATAGAAAAAAATTAATAATTCCCCAACTACAGGTTTTAGTTACTTATGTGCCATGTTAAAACCACCCCAAAATTTAGCAACTTAAAACAAGAACTCCATTGTTTCTCATGGTTCTTTGGGTTGACTGAAATCAGCTGAGTAGTTCTTGCTTCTGGTTTCCCATGTAGTTGCAGTAAGACATGGTTTGAACCACAGTCATCAGATGCCTTTTATGGGCTGGATCTGCAAAATGGTGCATTCACAAGGTATCATGGATGCTGTCTGTTGGAAGCTCAGCCAATGTTGTCAAATGAAGCACCTACACAAGTTCACC
Organism: Arctocebus calabarensis; assembly: GCA_963573935.1. Classification (NCBI taxonomy): domain Eukaryota; kingdom Metazoa; phylum Chordata; class Mammalia; order Primates; family Lorisidae; genus Arctocebus; species Arctocebus calabarensis. The sequence goes on along the minus strand of CAUYON010039601.1, from coordinate 7,984 downwards.
TGGCTTTACATCTATTTAAATTTATTGTCCATCCAAGTCATTAAGACAGTCCACATCGAAAAAGAGGAAATCAGAGTCCATGTCTTGATTGGGAAATGGAAATTTCAAAATTCAGAATTGCTCATGTAGGTATAACTGTTTTAAGCATCTTTATAAAATATAATCTACTGAATGATCCTTATTTCTCAAAATCAAGTATCAGTCTTGTCTGTCTTTTGAATTCACTCGATTAACCTAAAGCTATGCAGTATGTGCCCATGTGGTCAGTAGCAGGCACTTGGACTCCTAGCATTCCATTGAAGTCTAGATATGTAAGCCCAGTTCTAATCTTTTTAGAAACTGAATATTTGAATTTCCTTCTTCATCTCATTCACTTCCTAGCTGATTACAACAAGGAACTATTAGTGCCATGAGACTAGAATAAGTCATTTGCTTACTAAGTTGGCACTTATGTCATTGACTTTTTTGATTATTGACAGAGATTTTCCATTTAGTGACAAGAGTCTAAATCAAATAAATGTTTACACTGTGGGAGAAATTGTCTAAATTTCAGGAGTTGAGAGCTTCCTTTTGTCCAATACTTCAGATACTGCCAATAACTATGTCACTGTACTTCATGATATGTCATTATTACTCATTTTCTCTGGGCTGAGGGACATACAAAATGTAGAGGTAAAAAGTGAGTGCAACAGCTGCAATTTTCTAGAAAGCTTAGTGACAAGGCAGAGAACATTAAGAAATGATCAATGATAGTTTTTCATCAGCATCAGAAATATAAATTAAAATGCAATTCCTATGATTAGAATAAAGGCTTTTATATTACCATTTTTTTTCATTTTTTGAGACAGTCACACTTCATCAATCTCAATAGGTTGCTGTGGAATCATAGCTCACAGCAACCTCAAACTCTTGAGCTCAAGTGATTCTCTTACCTTGGCCTCCGAAGTAGCTGGAACAACAGGTGCCTACCACAACGCCTGGCTGTTTTTTATATCAGGTCTCTCTCTGGCTCAGGTTGGTCTCAAACCTGTGAACTCAGAACAATCCACCTGCCTCAGCCTCCCAGACTGCTAGGATTATAGGCATGAGACACCATACTCAACCTCTATTACCATTCTAGTAACTATCATGTCACATCATTCTGTCATATGTGTAATGAAATAATTCCTGTGTTTCTGTGTTAACAACAGTCTAATCTGTGAACATCTAGGGATAGTAGTTATGCAATAATTTGGGATGGGAACAAATTCTAAATTTGTAAAAAAAAATATTTCATCACAACATCAGAAAAGTAGAGCCATCAAGTAGACTATGATGGATTTACTCATGCTGAAAGATGTTACCCTAAGGGTCCTGCACCCCTTCAGCGTAAGTAATAAGCCGAGGTGACATTAAACATCCATTGAAGTTCAATGTTATATCAATTGCATCAGTCGCTGAAGATTTATTGCCCTTTTATGTCAAAGAGAAAGCTCACCATCATCTTAGCGGCTTCTCACCTAGAAAATTACTGAAAGTGTGGAAAGCAGAAATTGAACAGAGATGATATAACAGTTAAAGATGTTTTCTAATTGTAAAGAACTCTGAAAAAAAATAGATTGTCTTTGGTTTGTTTTTAGACTTGTTGGTTGTATTTTGTTTGTTTGCTTTGTTTTACTGTTGACTTTCTTCTCATCAAATCTTATTCTTTCATTTAGTTTTGATAGCTTTCTGACATACTTAGCACCTATGTAGACATTCTGAGTACATACAAACTGTTGTAAAATCAAATCGGTTTTTTTGTTTTGTTTTGTTTTGGTAGGCAGGCATGAAGGAAGAGAACATTGATACTCAAGAGGAATATCTGAGAATCCCATAAATGTGCTATATAAAAGAAAAAAACATCAGCTTTTAGTATTCCCCCAACCCAGGCAAATTCCAGCTGACAATTGTACTAGTTAATTGCTATCTTTCTTTTAATTTCCTTTCCTCTAAGCCCCCAAATTTATTTTGTGTTGTTTCATTTTTAGGCTCTGGGGCTTCAGTAAAACAAAAAGTGTCAATTTGACATTCTATTTTATGGGTACCATTGTCTATATTTTCATGATGATGAAGCGGGATTACGTTCGCTTTTTCAAGGTCTCATAGCTATTGGGGAAGAAGGGATCCAACTAATTCCTGTTTGATATTAAAACATACATTTTAAAAATTCATCATGTATTGTTTATGGGAAACAGATTTAGCTTTAAAAGAAACTTTCTTCTCATTTCTTACTGTGCTGGTTATTCTCAATTTGGTCATTCTAGATCTGTTGTCTATCAGTCCCTATCCTGTTTGTGCCTGTGTAGGCTGAGCACAATGGACAGCATCAGTCAGCTCCCAATGGCAAAGGGGAGATTCCAGTAGGAGATCCAAGGGGAGGACAATGAATCAGGGGTGTTTACTCCTCCACCTCTCGCCCTGCTGGGATATGAGTTGGCAGTAGTCGTAATTCCTCTTTTAAAAGCCACAGCTCCTGTCTGGCAGAAACTCGCCTACACTAAAGACCTGCTTGGGATTTCAATAACAGCAACTTCCCCTTGCATAGTCAAATCTAGTGATGATAATGGTTTTTGCTAGACTCTGGGAACATTAGCATCCCTCATTGGTTTCTCCAAACACTTTCAACAGCTTTGTAAATAATGCTTCCATTAAACTCCTCAGAAGTACCTATTTGAGGGTGCCATCTGTTTCCTGTTGGGACCTCGACAACAAAACCTACAAATTGGTGATCTCAAATCTATTCATGTTATATTGGTGCAAAGAAAAACTGCTTTTCTAATTTTGGGTTTAATTTTTATTACTGAAGGTGGAACGATAGTAAAAGGGGACTTGTGCAACTAAATAACATTTTATGAATACAGAATGTTGAAATTGTGGCATTAAATCTTACACCCTTAAAATAGTATTATATAAGAGGCTCGCAAGTACACTAAGATATGTAGAAAAATACAATTCTTATAATCTAAAAATTCTCATGTTTTCCTTAGGTACAACCAAACTCAGTAACTGGAAATGTTTCAGCCTTTAGCAGATAAAACAGTCTCTGTTAAGTTTATACATTCAGTTGGTTTAACTTCATAATGATTTATTTATGGAGTCTCATTTGGATTACTCAGCCAATTCAGATAAATTTGTCTAATTCTCTAATTTTTGTTTCTCCATAACCTGGACATTAGATTATCTAGCATGACCCACTGTGTCATCATGCCAGTCAGGAAACAAGAAGTCCTAGATTCTATAAAAATGCAAACACAGTAACTTGGGCAATTCCTTGAAGCTGTGGAGTGGTTGTGGAGAGAAATCAAATACTAGCGTCCTGTGCTGAAGGCAACAGATGAAGACATTTTGCCAATTCTTTCAAAATCAGGACTATCTAGATAAAACTGTTTAATCTAATGAATTGTATAACCATGATGACAAAACATAAATATAGATCATTTGTCCTTCAGTAGAACAACAAACGATGATACAACAACTGTGTACCTCTCATTTTATAACGCATTGCTTCTGTTTTTTGTACCAGATTCTTTCTTTGACATATACGTCTGAATTCTTCAAGAAAATATTTTACATGAATTTAAGGGAACTCTGTCCCCTTATTAATCACTCTTGCACTCTTTATTCCCTTGAAGAGAAATTGTCAGGGAAAATGTAAGATCGTTTTGAACCTTTATTGATTTTCTTTTATTTCAACCTTTGTGAAAAGGGACTTATTATGAATTAAACTGCTTGAGCTCAATATAAAGTTCCAATAAATAATGCTTGGACCTTGAAACTTTTCACTAACCTGAAGTTCCAAGTTTTACAAAAATTGCCTACCTACCAAATAGATAATCACTCAGGGTAATAGAATGCAGAATTGTGTTCTTATCTGTCTTACACTCATTTTGCTTTTATTCTTTTATTTTAATGAATGTAAAATGATTTCAAATAATCTATATCCTTATCTCTCTTCAAGTACTCACAAATCATGTTTCCTTCTAGAAAAGGATAATATATTCATCCCAGAGACCAGAACTTGCCACAAATGTTTGAGGTCAAATTATTATTTGATAGGTAAAGGCCTAAAAGTAAAATCAAATTTTGATTATAGTCTTTTGTGGTTGTTAAGTGAGGAAATAACAGCTGCATGACTCTGAATCTGTCTCCATACACTCTCAATATCATGTCTTGAAAATAGATAGGAGAAAGTAAAACAAACTGCAGGGTTACCTCTGTGTAGAAAAGTAAACACCAATTTGCAACAGAGCTATTTCTAGACTTCCTACTCTAAGCCTTTATGAAGGACTAGGTTGGCTCAGGAAATGTGTGGAAAAGAGTAAAGAACTAAAATCATCCCACAGAAGAGAAAAACCACTTTAAGTGCAAAATTACTAAAGACAAATCCTTACAGATCAGATTAACATTCCATTGGGAAGGAACCTATAAGCAAATAAAACTCAAAGTGTCAATCTGGGAAAGGCAAAGCTTCTGAGGGAGATAAAGTAAGAGAGGAAATGCTATCTTTTGGAGATCAGATTGTGAAAAAAAAAAAAGGCAGCAAAAGAGGAAATTTAAAATGCTGGTAAACACACACCTGCACAAAGAGAAATATGTGGATATGTATTAGGTAAGGTAGATCTAATAAGATGGTGAAGAGAAACAGGGGAGAGAGGAAATTTTAGGATTCGGAAGGACACACACAAAAATAAGATACACTTAATGATTGTACATTAGTGTTTATACGCTGATAATAGAAAACATACATTTCCCTCAAGGGCACCTGGAACATTTACAAAACTTGATCAAATATCAGGTTATATTGAAACTATCTCTAAGCTTCAGAAAGTAGAAATGTTGGCAACAATCTAAATGGCAGGAGAGTGCTGGAATAAACTTTCATGTACACACATTGGAATACAATACAGCTGTAAATGGGAATAGATGGCTATGAACTAACATGTAGACATATTTAAATGAAGATAAAAACACAAAAGTAAAGTAATACATATAAAATGGCACTTTTTGTAGAAGAAATGTGGGAAAATAACGTGTATTTTAGCATACTTATTTTTGCAAAAAGAAACATAAAAGAATGAACCAAAATAATGTAATCCATTCAGTTTTGAGGGAGAGTGGGAATGAGTGAAAAGTCTCCTAACATAGTATTGTTACCTCTTTGATTCTACCTTTGTGTATATAGTTTGATTTTTTTGAATCATGTTAATGTTTGCATATTTAATAAAATAACAGAATGGGGAAAATAAAAAAGGGAGAAAATAACAGAAACAAAACAATTTATATATTTCCAATTAATAAACTAACCACATAGAAGAAAATACTAACTCAAGTAACTTTTGTTCAGAGTACTTTGATTTTATAACTTCAGCTTAAAGAAGAAAACAAAATATAAGTAAATATTAAGTCTAGTCTGTGGGCTAGTTTTCTGCAGTGTTTTGGTAGAACAGTTTTAAAGTACTTTTTGTGTAATCTGGAATTGAGTATAGAGATAATTATGTTAAGAATAATGGGGACCAGGTTTTGCATTATTGAGGAAAGAAGTTCCAAATATGGGAAGGGGTAAAAATAGAATTAACATTGTAGTTTTGCATTGGAACAAAAGGTGTTTTAGCTCATATTTTTTTGCCATATAGGTCATAGATAGGAGTTAGATAGACTGATAGACATATAGCACACACGAATAAATTCCTGATTTCTGTACATTCAGAGACAGTAGAACAAATAATATTCTAGTAACAATGATAGCACCTGGCATCCTAATCTTTATTTCTATATACCCTTCTCAATTAAAAGACACCCAGGACTTAAAGAAATAGCTGATTGGAACTATTAGGCAAGAACAGTATAAAATGATACTGAAGCATTTCATTGTGCCAGAAAATTTAAAAAAGAAATTCTTCAATAATTATAGATAGATGTCAATCAGACATATATGTCAGCTTAAAGAAGTTCCCTCTGGGAAAATGTAGAGAAATTAGAGAATCAAATAATTAAGGATACTAACATATTATAATTCATGGAATAAAATGAAAATATATGATTCCATGTTTATACAAGTAAAATAAATAAGAAGGAAAAACATTATTTTTACACAGTTGAATACAAGCTTAGACAGGATGATTTACTTTGAAAATGAGCTTTTAGGAAAAGAAGATGACCTTCTGGCAGTCATCTTAATAATCAAATCAAGGAAGACTAATCACTGCATGCTGAATAAATGGGTTAATAATTGGTTACAGATAGAAAACACTTACTCTCAAGATATCCTGCAACAAATTTCAGTAGAACCTATATAAGTTGGCTACCCAAGGGACTGTAACAAACTGGTCAACATAAGAAACTAGGCCTTAGTACATGTGATACAAGTTAGGTCCATGAAAATTATGTCAACTTAAGGAGGTGGTCAATGTAGGGAGGTAAACAGCTGTGGAGGTTCCACTATAATTATTAGTTATAAAAGAAAATACAGTGACATTTCAGTGGAGATATCTGTAGGATGTGTTAATCAAGTAGTCAAAACATTATCTCCAGCTTTCAATGAATGCTAAAAGAAAGGAAAAACACAGTCTGAAAAGATGAAGGCATAAGAACCAGGCTTACACCAGAGATTTTGGCATTATTAGACTGAAATTTTAAAAACTATGGTTAATATGCTAAAACTCCAACATTAAAAGTAGAAAGCCTGAAAGAACAGACAGCTATTGCAAACAGAATTTGAAAATTTAGAAAAAAGGCTTAGGGAGGCAATAAGAAAACACACCCAATTAACACCTGATTCCATAGAGGGTCAGACTATTTTAAAAGAAAAATTTATCACTCAAGCGGCTCCAGACATTCAAAGAAAACTCCAGAAATTGGCTCTATGCCCAGATCATAACCTGGAGAATCTTCTTAAAATGGCCACTATGGTCTTTTGTAACCGAGCCTGGAGAGAAAGGAGGAAAAAGAAAGGAACAGAAAAGAATGACAGCTCTAGTAATGGCACTCCAACAAATGAGCAACTTTAAGGGGCAGAGGGAAACCAGAGGAGCGAAAAACAAGTGCTTCCAATGTGGTCAGACTGGCCTCTTCAGAGAAGACTACTCCCAGAAGCACCACTGGCTGGGCAAGCCACCTGGCCCCTATCTAGAATGCAAGGGTAACCACTGGAGGGTGTCCCGTCCCCAGAGGCAAAGGCCTCCTGGGACAGTGACCACATTGGAGCCAAAGTGGACTGAGGGTGCCCGGGGCAAATTCTCATGGCTCCAGCTTGTGTCATCACCCCTCAAGAGCCCTAGGTTTGCCTTATAGTGGAGTGCCAGGAGATAAAATTTCTTTTGGACTCTAGAGCAACCTTTTCTGTACTTCTCTAACCCCAGTCTTTTATCTTCCAAATCCATAACTATACAGGGGGTGTCTGGAAAGCTGGTTACCAAATTTTTCTCCCAGCCTTTAAGCTGCAATTGGGATGACTTGCTGTTCTCTCATGCCTCCCTAATCATGCCTGAAAGTCCTGCTCCCCTTGTGGGGAGGGACATACTAACTGAAGCAGGAACTTTTCCCTCCTGGAGATCTAGTCATGATCAAAACTCTCCCTCTAATTTATCTTCCCTAACCCCAATTTGGCAAGTCCCCTTTCCTGTTATCTTGTCTTCTACAGCTGTTAAAGTTATTGGAGTTGATTCCTGCATACATCATTCATGAGTAAAATCCTGGAACCCTCCATCTTCTATGGAGGCAGACAATGAAGACAGCCAACCACAGACCACCTACACTTGTGAGCCACAAGGAAGTTTGAAGTTATCATTTAGGAAACAGCAAGAAAAATCCTAATATGGTTTTCTTTTAGCATCACTGAATAAGTGCTTCTGACCTGATGCTGTTCTACCTTTGCCTGCTACTGATTATACTAATCAGATTTATGTTTTCCAGAAATGTCATCAAGCCACACGCAATAAAGATGGTTCCAGTCCATGAACCCCTG
>CAUYON010039595.1:0-13946 GCA_963573935.1 Arctocebus calabarensis | reverse complement strand
GCTACTCGGGAGGCTGAGGCAAGAGAATCGCTTAAGCCCAAGAGCTGGAGGTTGCTGTGAGCAGTGTGACGCCACGGCACTCTACCCAGGGCGATAAAGTGAGACTCTGTCTCTACAAAAAAAAAAAAAAAAAAAAAATTTCTGAAAACATGTGTGCATAGAGAAAAGACTTGAAGACATTTCACAATGTTAGTTCCAGGTGGCGAAATTATATGAGGTGATTTTGCTTTCTTCTTTATGCTTCTCAGCAATTTATAGTTTTTACACTGGATATATATTAGGGTTTTCTTAATCAAAAAAATCATCATGGGTGAATTTAACATTCCACTCAATTTAGTCTGTAAGACACAAGGTCAAACTAAAAATTAAAACTTGAATGTCTTTGGCCTCCTGGCACTTCATGTTTTCTAATAATTTTCTTAAGTTTCCCTATCTACATTTGTGTTTATTGCATAACATAAACTATGACTGTAGGTTTTTTAATTTTAAGATTGTTTTTGCTGGGCATTGTGATGTGCACCTGTAATCCCAGTTAATCAGGAATCTAAGGCAAGAGGATCACTTGATTTTAGAAGTTCAAGACCAGCCTGGGGAACACAGCAAGCACTCCAACTCATAAACTATTTTTTCTTATATATTTTAACATTTCTGAAAAAAGGAATAAATGTCCAAGAAATATATATATTTAGTACAACCTTCTCCAGATTAGCTTTCTGAAACCTTAGGATCTGTATTTAATGAGTTTCCTATGTGTTTTTCCCTGATAGACAGCTAATCTATTGAGTTAATGAGCTGATTAAAAGTTGTGGAGCTGCTTCTGCGTTTGGAGTCAGAAGAGATCTTGTAAAATTAGAATCAGCTGCCTTATTTGCTGACCTGTAAACATTTTCTCCTCCTTTCTTTAGGTTTCAGTTCATGATTTCATATTCAAGAAAGAAATAAAAAGAGATTCTCCTTTACCTTACTGATTTAAGGGTGATTCAATAAAATGTAGGATTCTCTAGCAAGGTGGTTTGTGGGATTGTGCCCAATTTTTCCTATAGGAGAGATATGCTTTTTATTTTACTTTATTTTTTTTAAGTATATGGGAGCTTCCAGGGCTTCTGTTCTCATCACTGCCATTGTTTGTAAACCAAAAGGCAAATCTTTCGACTTTTAAGAGTTGGGCTGCTTTCATTAGGTAATCAGCAAAAAGCAAATTTTGTACTCAGCTTAAAGAACCTGGCATTCCATTGACCACTGACATAGAACGGAAAGGTTAAAATCAAATATTTTAAAAAGTCTATTTGAATTTCCTTTCTGGAATAGGGAATATTAATTTTGTAATCAAGTGTCATAGTAGCAACAAAGCAAAATTCAATTTTTAAAAATATAAGACATGCATTATAATGACAAAATAATACCCTAGAATATGGCAATAGCACCCTGTCCACATCTCATCCCTCCCTGTTCGTTCCTTTACTCTGTAGGCACTGCAGCTTCTGGAGCTTCCAGCAGAATGACCAATTTTGGCTACTACTGTAGCCACCGTCTTATAAGGGGGCATGCCACCACTGGCAACACCACGGTTAGCAATGAGACGTCAGGGAAAAGAGGGCAGAAGTGGGCACACAGCGGCCCCTCCTTCTCTTCGGGGTGTTGGTGGCGTGTGCTGAGTCAGCTGCTGCATAGAGGCCAGGAGCAAGCCCAGGTGGCAGGTGAGAGTAACCCACACAACCTGAGTGTGCAACCCCTCCCAGCCTACCCTCGGCCCCACATCCTCTCATTTCCTACCTTCACCCAGGTCTGGTGGGGGGGCGTGGCCACAGGTGCTCTTCAGAGAACCTGGCGGGCTTATTTCCCAGGAAGCAGGTGTGAGTGACCGGGACTGGCCTCCTCTGCCTCGGGCTTCTGAGGGTAATTACCTGCCCTTGCCAGGCTGCCTCATCTCTCATGCAGCTGACCCAGGTCTTAGGCCCCCAGGACACTGCATGAGGAAGAAGATCCCTGCGCTGATGTCTGGGAAACCTAGGTTCTGAGACCCAGTTCTACTGGTAGCCTGCTGTTGTGACTTTGGGTCTCAGTCCCAATGAAGTTTCCGTCTGTGAGACTGAGTATCTGGCAGTGAAACACGAATGCTTGGGGAAGGAGTACCTCAGCATATAGATTATAAATTTGAGCCTGTGACTCGTCCAAACTCCCAGGGTGTTGAGTTGGAATCATTTCCCAAACTTGCTAGTAAGAACAATCTAGAATGTTTGTTAATGGAACCAATACCTAGGTCTTTCTCCCAGATAGTTGATTCAATGCATTTGAGTGTGGTTCAGGAGTCTCATTTTAAACATTTACCGCCCCCCCCCCCGCCCCAGGTGACTTGTAGGATTGGCAAGTGTGAAAAATACTGGTTTCATTCATTCTGTCATTATTGAGTGCCCAAGGTTTGGATGGCTCAAAGAGGTTATGATCTAGTCACGAAACAGAAATGTAAATGCAGAGTACTTCACTGAGGTATCATCAGGAAAGTCTTAAGGAAACAAAACAAAACAAAAATCACTGCCCTTGTGGATATTTCCTTTCATAAGAAGAACTAAGATATTAAATAAAATAAAATATATGGGATGTTAGTTTGTGGAAAGTGCCCTGTAGAAAAATGACACATATGAATGGGATCATGAATATAGAGTGCCTATATTTAGAGGTGGTGTTTGGAGCCAAGGAATGACCAATTAAATACCTAAAGGTGGGGAGAGAACATACTGCAAATGCAAAGGCTCTGAGGCAGGAAATGGATGCTTGAAACATTCTAGAAGCCGGAAAAGTACAGAAGCAACAAGGAAAACATATGGCAAGAGCACAGTGATGTTATTCATTTGAAATGCAATAGGTTTATTTTTGTTATTTTTAGATAGATAATTTTTGAAAATCTAATTTAAATTTCTAACACAGTAAAGATCAATACATTTAATATACAGGAACAAAAACACTGTAGAATCACCCCTAACTTTCAAGAGTGGAAAGAGAGATAGGGAGAGATAAAAACTAAAGTGGTAGAGAGAAATAGAGTAAAAAAAGACTTGCACAATGGGGCAAGGGGAGCAGAAAAGATATAAATATGATTACAAACAGGAAAAAAAGAGAGAGAGAGAGAACAGGACCAAATTGAACTTCCTTCATAAGGGGGCAAGGGAGAATAGGGTGAGTTAGAGTAAGGGAAAGGAAAATTAAAACCCCCAAATGAGCAAGACATAGAAAAAAATGGGCCAAATCCAACTTATTTCAAAAAGTAATGAGGATAAGTAGGTGGGAAATAAGAAAAAGAAAATTAACCCTAAAATGGGAAAACAATCTTAAAAAGGCCAACCCAATTTCAATCATAAAGGGGGATAAGAAAGCCAAATGATGCTCAAAAGTGGAACAATCACAAACAAAACAAAACTGAATCTAATTTATTTCACATGGAGGAAAGAGGAGAAGGAAGCAGGGAGGATTTAAAAAAATAATAAATGGTAAAGAAGTAGACAAAGCAGAACCAAATTGAACATCTTTTTTCCACAAAAGGGTGAGGTATAGAGGAAACAAAGTAGGATTAAAAGCAAATATGCCCCTAAATGGGACAATACATAAAACTGGACTGAATCCAATTTGTTTTGCAATAGGAAAAAGAGCACTAGAAAGATATGAACAATAGAAAGATATGAAAATGGGAAAGGAACAAACAGACCAAATTCTACAACTTTCCCAAGGGAGAAGCAGAAGCATACCAGTATACAAGGAACCACCAAAAGAAAGCCAAAACAAAACAAACAAACAACAAAAAAAGCAAAAAACAAACAAACAAACAAAAAAACCCCTCCAAACTAGAATCATAGAGAAAATAAAACCTATTGACCAATTACAACTTCTTCCATCCAGGAAGGTGCAAAAGAAAGAAAGAGATGTGGGTTAAGAAAGGAAAATGGCTGCAAATTGGACACGGAATAGAGAAAACAGGTAGTAATCCAAATTCCTTATAAGAGCCACCTGGAAGTAGGGTAGGTATGAGGTGGGTAAAAGGAAAATGAGGTCCACAGGAAAAGGATAAACAAGGGCCAATGTGACTGCCTTCCCAGAGGTCAAGGAGAAGCAGTGGCAGGGCTCAGGGTATAAGGAAGAAAAGTAATCTGTGAGTGGAGACAAAATGGGAAAAACAGGACCAAAGAAAGCTTCCTTTAGATGTAGACAAAGAGGGACAGTCTGAGATAGGCAATAAGGAGGAAAAGAGAGTGCAAATTGAGAAAGGAAAGAAAATGGTGACAAAATCAGTTTCACGCACAAAGGGCAGTAGAGATGGCTAGTGGCAAGAATAGGTGAATGGGGGAGAGGGGATAGAATAAAAAGTTCCTGTTTTGCTACTGAGTTTAATGATCAAACAGACTATCAGAGATAACTATTATACTGTCAAAGTATGAGGGTCCTACTCAGGTGGTGTCACTGCTCCAGATAGGGTTAGCATATGTCTTGGAAACCCCAAACAGGTCATATACAAGGCAGAAGCTGCCTCTGAGAATCCAACAACCCTTTAGCCTACCCCTTAGGTAGCTTTAAGGGGTAAGCCTGCACCGAGCAAAGCGGGGTGTCCAGGACGTTTCAGGTTGCACAAAGTGCAGGAGTCCTCCAACAAAATGGGATGAATTCCTTTCTTCAGTTAGAATTTTTCATGGGTTGCTAATTTTCTACATTTACTTCATAAGAAGCGTAATGACAGAAAGACTTGATAACAGTTTCAGGACAGAAAATATTGTAGAGGACACACACGATGAGGATCCCATAATAAGAAAGGGGATGTTTCAAAACCTAAAGATAAAGTAACCATTCACAGAATTCTGTGGTTCACGTTTATATTGACTTGTAATTTGCATAAGCATATTGGGTCTAATATGCAAAGTAGAGTACGTCAGATGAGTGTAGAGCATACATTGTATTATTTCTTAGTTTTGTTTTTCTTTTTCCTTTTTGGGAACTACAGCAGCAAAAAATGAATGAAAGGACTCGCCAGGTTGCATTCTTTAAATCATCCTTCGAAAGATTTATATTGAGATGCTCTAACCGTCATAGTCATAGATCCCCCTAGCTTTCCAAAAACTCTTTTCTTTTTAATTAAATGTTTTCTATTTGGTCAATGTGACCACTTAAAATAGTACCTTTAGTCCATGGGTCTAAGGGAATTTAGTATATAAAGACTTTTTCTTGTATAAATTACACTTAAAAGTTTGTGTCCTTAACATCTAAACAATAAAAATACCTCAATTTTATGTAGAAAATAATAGACACATTTTTTTGGCAAGATTAAGAAAGTTCTGTATACATAAAGGTTAAGGGGTCACCAGTCCTAAGATTCTGTTATGTAATTGCTTTCCGTGAGTACTATGATGGTCTTTAGCAAATCTTTTGCAAGTTATGACTTCTTACTTTTTCCATCTTAAAAGCTAGAAGTTTTACCTTGCCCTGCCTGTCCTCCTCATCTAGTAAATGTGTACTAGATGATATTATGATGTTTCCTAGAGAAAATCAGAGGGTTAGAACCCAGCCTAATTAATGTCTTCCACAAAAAGGTTTGAGGTCTTTGTTTACCTCTTGAAAGATCATTGTTGCATTTTTTCATGACCTAGTCACCAATAATGATAATCCTTCTTCAAATAGGTTGGGTATAACCTTGCACTCTTATATTATGATCTTTAAGTTTCAAAGTACATTATAACTTTTAAAATTTCATGCAAAAGAGATAAACTTTTTTTTGTACTTCCTACCCCCAACTGTCATTATTTATAGCCAGACATATCCTATCTTACTAGTTGGGTGTAGCTGGTCACTGAAATTTCTAAAAATTAATTTGCATTGTTATAAACCTTTTAGAATTTGTAAAGTTTTCTGATTTTACACTTGGAAAATAACCAAGGTGATCACTTTCACCAGTTTATATATTTTTCACAGATTTGAGACCATTTCCATTGGATTAATTTGTTTTGCTAATATTGCATTGATTTAGACATTATAAAAATAAGAAAATTCAAAAAATAGATCTATTGTTTTGGCTTTTGTAGATTTGAACAAAATTGCTATTTTTGTTCCTATAACTTTGTCTTAAACATTTTGGTTTAATTACTGGTTATTTAACAGTGAAAGAAACAATGAAAGAGGGTGAGGAAAAGAAGTAGGACAATAAATAAGATTCAGAATGCAAAGGAAATAGTAAGAAGACATAAAAAGTAGCAAGTTTAAAACAATAGAACAGAAGCAAGAGAATAATGAACATGGGAACACCTATCTATTAAAAAATGATTGTAATGTGAATTAATAAAAAAAACTGCCTAAAACAAAATGGAACCAACGAGTTAAAAATAAGAGTATTGACTGTGGAATACCAGATACAATATCATTAGCAAAAGAAAATTCTTTCATTGAATCTTCAGCATCTAGGTTGCCTTATTGACAAAAGGCAAAAATCCATAATAAGTAATGATTTTTTTTTAACATCTCAAGGAAAATGAAAATAAATCAAATTTAGTGGATGATTTCATTATGAATCTATAACAGGCCAAGTAGATTAGTAACAAAAAATATATAGTTAATATAGTAGAGATATAAAATGTAAGTGATATATTAAGTTAGAATCATGTGAGAAACTTCCACATATAATATACTATTAAAATTCATGTCTGTATATTTCTGAGAAATGTGATTAGGGGTAATTTTGATTCTCTTTTGAATTTTTATATATTTTACAAATTGTTTCATATAATAGTGCTTTTGAAAACAGTAAAATAATTGCCAAAAATTCAAAAAAGTTTTTTTACTTTTTTTGGTTACTTTGTCTGGATGCTTAATTCATACCTCTCTGCTTTTGCCTTCACTGGTCTCCTGTTTCCTCTTTATATCTATTCAGGTTCTACCTTGAAGATCTTCATGAAACTTTTGCTTTCTTGTATCAGGTTATGTATGGCTGAAGCTTAGCCCTAAAAGTATAGCACAGATGGTAAGGGCTTGAAACTTTTGGCATCACATAAACGTAGGTATAAAGTTTGGCTCTGGAACTTATCAGTTTTGTAAGTTCAGACAAGATAATTAACAATTCTGAGCATTATTTTTCACACATGTTAAATAGATATTTCAGTAATAGTAATAGTTTCAAAAATGAATGAAATTTAAATGCTGACACAAATTTATTATAGAACTTGGCCCACGAGCACTTAATATGTATTCTACTCTTTCCGCCCCTTTTTGGTAGTTGTTATTACGCATCAACAGTTCTGAATTCCTTTGAGTGGGAGAAAATTGTACACACTTCTTTTACCTTATTCTATGTTGAGAAAAATGTACTGTAGGCACTTTCTCCTGTTGATTAATTTATCTATTAGAATTTATCTTTCTTTCTAATGAAAACAAGAGTCAGTGTGAGGAAACTGCTGAAATACTAGGCTTCATACCTCACCTCAAACACTTTGAATTCTATGAGGACAATTAAGCTATCATGTTCCTGGGAATTTTAGAGAAGGCAAATGAGTATTTAGGGAGTATCAATTGAGTTAATTGGTCATTTTAAAATCTCTCAAATAATCTATTTTTTCAGCAATATTTTATTTACAATGTATTATCTATGTTCTCATATATTTTAAAAGAGTTGGATGAAGAAAGAATCTTAAAATTTTTTCAAGACTTATTTATTGGTTTCTTGGTCACCGAAAGTGAATGGATGCAGGCTCCAAGTTCCATTAGTAGTTTCATATTTCATACCAGTTTATGAAAAGGCTAGATAATTCCAGCTATGTAAAAATGCTAATTGAATTGTACGGTGTTTGCTTTTGTTTTCTTTATCTTTTTAATGGAGAAAAGGTGTGTGGATAGAGGTGGTGGTGTGGCAAAGACAAAAAGAAGCATACAGGAGGGAGAGAAAAGCTGGGAAAGAGAGACAAAGAGGTGTGAGAAGGAGAGAGAGAAATTGTAGAGGGAAAAGAGAAGGAACAGAACAAAGAAGAAAGGAAAATGCAGAGGCAAAGGAAGGCAGAGAAAGGGAAAATGAGGAGACAGATGAAAATAAGAAAGACAAAGTTGTAAAGAGAGAAAGGGATTATACAATTCTTGAATAATTTTCCTAAGCTAAGTGTTATTTGTTATTTCCTAAGAATAAATATGTACTTCTATAACTCATTTTCAAAAATATACTGTGGCAACTTTTGACCCCAAGAAGAAAATTATTTTCCCCTGAAAATTCTTAAAATTGAAATGCATACTGTACACCTAAAACATGCTTCATCTGAAGTTTTGGGTATAGATAATACTATTAAGAGTGATTTTTAAAAATGAAGCCATAAAAATGCAAATTTGTATCAAATGATTAATGGTGATACTTCCAAAGGATGAAAGCAATTGAAGAACTTGCCAATGAAAATCCATATGTATGTTCAATCATAGGAATGCAGATCAAACCCACTCTAAGATATCACCTAATCCCAGCAAGATTAGCCCACATCACAAAATCCCAAAACACCAGATGCTGGCATGGATGTGGAGAGGAGGGAACACTTCTGCACGCTAGTGGGATTGCAAACTAATACAATTTTTTGGAGAGAAGTATGGAGAATTCTCAAAGTTCTAAAAGTAGACCTTCCATTTGAATATGCAATCCCATTACTAAGCATCTACCTAGAAAAACAAAAATCATTTCACCACAAACACATTTGTACTAGAATGTTTACTGCATTTTGATTCATAATTGCCAAATCGTGGAAGCAGTCTAAGTGCCTATCAATCTATAAATGGATCAACACACTGTGATATATGTGTATCATGGAATACTATTCAGTAATTTAAAAAAAATGGAGAAGTTATATCTTTTATATTTACCTGGATGGAATTCAAATGCATTCTTCTTAGTAAAGTATCACAAGAATGAAACAATAAATATTGAGTGTACTCTATACTAATAAGAAACCAATATACAACCAATTACATGCTCATATGAACAATAAAGCATGAATATAGTCTAGTGCAGGGGTGCAGGGAGGTGGTAGAGGGAAAGGGTAGGGGGAGGACAGTTGGCAGAAGGAGGGAGGGCATGTGGTGGGATCTCACCTAGTGCACATTGTGAGGGTGTATAACACTCACCCTGGGTGAGGGGCTCTTTCATAACTGGAAATTTACCCTAGAAGTGAAACCAATGTAACCTAAGAATTTGTACCCTCATATTAATTTGAAATAAAAAAAAAGAAAAAATGGGGGGAAGTATGTACATTCACTTCTATAAAAAATGAAAACTTTTGCCAGTCAAAAATAGAGCTAAGAGTTATATAACAGCACCTATCTATCTATCCATCTATGTTATGTATATATATATAGGTACACATCATATATGTGTGGATGTGTTTGCATGTATGTGTGTCCCCGTATACATATATAGACACATATATGAATGAATAAGAGGATGTAAATTGAAGTGAGATAAATTTATGCCATTTAATTTAATAAAACATGAATAATAATATTCAATTTTGGTGAGGATTCAAAGATATAGATAATTTTATATACTAGTAGTAAGAGTAGAAAATGGTAAAAACCTTCTGGAAAGAATTTTGTGAAGAGTTATGTGCAATGAAAATATAATGAGACTTGATTAACTAGATATTCATTAGGATGAATAGTTTAAGAAGTCAAAATTTTATTTACAAATCATTTAATTAAAAAAGGAAATGTCAAAGTGTATTCATATGTATTCAGCAATTGTTTAGTAATTAATCTCTTACTGTGAAAATAACAGTAAATATATTTAGAAAAATCGTCAAGAATAAAACAATTTCAAGAGTCAGTAGTTGTTATTGGAAATATTAATGATTTTTCTTCTTTATATCTTTTGAATTCTCTAAAATTTTCTTTAATCAACATGTATTTTAGAATCAAAACACATTTATTTCCTCAAAAACATGACAGTGAGTCGCTTTCAGAATGCTTATTTTTAAATGTACATAGTCTAAATAGGCCATGTTAGAATTGAGGGCTGTAAACATTTTAGATTATATAGCAGTTAAGTCTTTCAGTTCACTGTTAGAAAATACATTTTTAAAATCCCTGTGGAATCCTCAGTAGAAGTTGTTAAGAAAACAACGTCTACTTTTAACTAGAGCAATGAAATTAAAAATTATGTTAAAATATTCTGCAAACACACAGAATGGTCCTTGGGCTATTATAGAAAAAAACATCTCAACTGCTTCAAGACTGAGTGAACCTGCTTTGCAAGGATCCATCAACTAAATTGCTGTGCTACATGAAAAAGGCCACAAGGGGGCAGAAGAATAATACAGTTAAAAAAAAACTTCCATCCTAGTAATCTTGCTGCGCAGTTTAAATTACCAATTACAGAGTTATTAACTATCAATATACTTAAGTCCTAACATCATCTTTATTTCTTTAACTCTTTCAGATTTCATTGGGAAATATTTATCCATTACTATTGGTAAAAATGGAACAACACATAACAACCACAATCAGGGTAACCTAATTCTTTGTACCCTCAATGAATTCCAAACAATAAAAAAAATGGAAAAACACTGATGTAGTAGAGTAGTTGAATCAGCTATACATCCAAATTATACAGTTTTTTCTGGACTTTTGAGAGCCACAGCCTCAATTTCCCTGTTTTTTTTTTTTTATTTGTTTTCATTATTTATTCATGTAATAGACTTTGAGGGTAGGTCCTTCATCAATACACCTCAGAAAATTACCATGAAATCTGACGAAATCGTCTGTAATCACAGAAGCTTAGTATGTCTGGTGTATATGGAAGCTTTAGAGATCAATTCGTCTAAATTCCTGTTGTCATTAATGGGGAAACTGAGGTCCTGAAAATAACATGCCCCAAAACACATGGTATATTAAATTGAACGCTGGAATAAAAGATATATCTCATGACAACCACATCAGTGTAGTAATATCAGAAAATGCTCACAGATTGAAGAATCCTCTATAAAGGATCACAATTCTGGCCTTTCTCTGAGACCTAACTGTGATTGTAATGTCAGTGTCACATGAGGTTTTATATGGAGAAGGATAACACATCAGCTCTAACATGCATGTGTGTCTTTTGGTCACCTCAGAATCCAGATTCTCCAGATGGCCTAGAGAAATCAATTTTGATTCTTCCTAAACAAGTCTCAGAAGCAGCATCTTTTTTAACCTGGGACTGGAAAATAGTGAAAATTTCCTACTAAGTGCTATTAATCAGCAAGTCATGAGGCTCAGAGTGATAAAGGACCTCAGATATATTCTATATAAAGATGTTACTAACCACAGTTATTAAACATACTGTTAGCTAGTTTCTTCTGAGAGCAGTATTTGCATTTGGGGCAATAAGCTTAGCTTGAATCATAACAGTAAGTAGTTCTTACACTCTTCAGTTAAAAATAAATTTGTGCTGATAAAGTTGATCAGGGACATGAAATACGATTTCACAGGGCTTTTTCACTCATGAAAATATTTTGTAGTAAAACACTTAAATAGTCATTTAATTTTCAACTTTTAATCTATTCCACTGCCACTCCAATATATTCTTTGTTGACATGTAAATACAGTTCACTGACTTGTTGAAAGAATAGGTTTTACGCTAAATGAAAAAAGTTTTGAGCTCATATTTAAAATGTTGTTTCTTAAGTCATAAGTTTTTCTTAGCATCAGCTTGGAGAGCTTCCTTCTATGTTGCCCTTACCCCCTAGTCACTTGTGTATACATCTACTATGGTCTTAATGTTTGTGCCCCCTCAAAATTCATATGTTAAAATCCTAACCCCTAAAGTGAATGGTATTAGAAGGTGGGTTCTTTTTGAGCTGATTTGGTCACAGAGATGGTGCCCTTGGGAATGGTATTAGTGAACTTATTAAAACGGACCCAGAGAGATCCCCTGTCCTTCCACCTCTCCACCGTATGACGCAGCAAGAGGGCACCATCTATGAATCAGAAAGCAAGCCCTCATCAGACACTGAATCTTCCGGTGCCTTGATGTTGAATTTCCCACCCCTTAATACTGCAAGAAATAAAATGTTGTTGTTTATAAGAGACTAGGTTAGGTGTGTTTTGTTACAGCTGACAGCATGGACAAAGACAACATCCAACTCCTGATTTTTTCAAATTCAGGCCACCAATGTTCCTTACCCTCTTAGGAAGCCAAGGGAAAAGAATCACCCCCTTCTGGTATCCCCTAGTGATGATGTTGATGAACATCTATGGATATAATGTGTTCCATTTCTTTTCTTTTAAGTGTTTCAATTATCTTTATCTTCTTAATTTCCTCTAAGTAAGGAATAGATATAAATAGCTATAAAAAGTACACAATAGGAAAAAAATAA
This sequence comes from Arctocebus calabarensis, assembly GCA_963573935.1. Classification (NCBI taxonomy): domain Eukaryota; kingdom Metazoa; phylum Chordata; class Mammalia; order Primates; family Lorisidae; genus Arctocebus; species Arctocebus calabarensis. The sequence continues at coordinate 1,599 of CAUYON010039595.1, read as the reverse complement.
TAAGTAAATGTCAGTGAATCCACCATTGACTGCTTAAGTAATAGAGCATAACTGGAGCTTTGTAGCTCCTGTTGTGATTTTTCCCTTCCTCATCTCCCTTCCACCCCTCCAGCCATATGAATAATAGGAACTGGGAGTTTTTGACCCCTTATTTTCTTCACATAGTTGTATTAGATGCATTCGTATCCTAAACAATATGTTGTTTACTTTTCCTTATTTTCAAATGTTTTATAAATGGGAACACTTATATTTTCTTCTTTTCCTAACTCATAGTTATCTTCCTGATACTTAATCTTGTTGTTTCATGGACATAACTTATTCATGTTCATTATCATTTCCTTTTGTATAGATATCACAATATATTTATTTCTTCTACAGTTGACAGGTACTTAGGCTTTGCAATTAGGAATAATTAAACCATTATAATCCAGATACACATCTTGAGCCCTGGCAAAAGAGATTGGGATAATAATTAAAACATTGACTTGCCGGGTTGTCTGTGTTGAAAGGGATAAGCACTTTCAATTTTTGAGATACTGGCAATTATTTTTTAAATCTCCCCTCCTCCCCCACTTAGTTTAAAATTTTTATAGTTCATATTTAAATCTTGTCTTTATCTCGAGTTGATTTTTGTTTCTGGCCTTGCTAAACTGCTCTCAGTTTATTACCTTTAATTCATATCCCCATTGTCCAATCATGCTACTCCGCAACTGTCCAGTCTTCAAATTTTAAAAGCTCGACATAAAAATACACAGGTTTGCTTGTTTCTTTTCTTTAAGGCAAAGTCTCACTTTGTTTTTTGTTGTTATTGTTGTTGTTTGTTTGTTTGTTTGTTTTATTTTTATTTTTTTTATGTTTGTTTGTTTTCAGTACCAGGCAGATGAAAATATTTCAGATGTATGTAAGGCTCACTTTGTTTTTTTTGTGTTTTGTTTTATTTTGTTTTTGCTAGAGATAGAGTCTCACTTTATCTCCCTTGGTGGAGTGCCATGGCGTCACACAGCTCACAGCAACCTCCAACTTCTGGGCTTAGGAGATTCTCTTGCCTCAACTTCCCAAGTCGCTGGGACTATAGGAGCCTGCCACAATGCCCAGCTATTTTTCTGCTTTTACAGTTTGGCCGAGGCTGGATTTGAACCCACTACCTTTGGTACATGGGGTTGGCGCCCTACTCAATGAGCCACAGGCACCACCCCAAAGTCTCACTTTGTTGCTCTAACTTAGAGTGCAGTATCATCATCATAGCTTACTACAACCTCTGACTCCTGGTCTTAAACTATTCTCCTGCCTCAGCCCTCATGGCTAATTTTTCTTTCTTCTTGCTCCTGTCACCTTTCCTCCCTTTTCTTCCCCTCCCCTCCTGTCCCCTTCCTTTTGACAGGGTCTTGGTCTTGTTGGTCTTGAATTCCTGGTCCTAAGCAATCCTCCCACTTTGTCTTCCCACTCCTCTTTCTTTAGGTCTTTTTTTTTTTTTTTAATTTTTGTAAGACAGAATTTATTCACAGAAAAGAAAGAAAAGAATACAGAAAACATTAAGGCATCTGTTAGAGGGAGAAAATTCTAGTGGGGAGAGAGAAGCTCTCTCCGTTTCTCTCCCAG